>JAREIK010009558.1:0-24503 GCA_029783825.1 Sapria himalayana
CAGATTGACTAATAATATATTGAAGATATATAGATTGCCAGATAAATAGATATATATAAAATAAAAAGATAGACATATATAGATATATAGATAGACAGATAGATCGATAAATAGATAGATATTTAAAAATAGACATAAATATTAGATAGATAGACATATAAATATATTTATAGATAGACAGATAGATAGAAAAATATATAGACCGATAGTAAGATAAGAAATATGAAGATATGCAGATAGACAGATAGGTATTTAGACAAATAGATAGGTATATACATAAAGGGACAAATAGATAGATAGACAAATAGATAGAAAATAGATAGATAGATAGATAAACAGACAGATGGATAGATAGACTAATAGAAAGATATACAGATTGAAAGATAAACAGATAAAGCGATAGACAGATCGACAAATAATTAGATATATAGATAGACAGAGAGAGATATGGGTGGATATATATATATATATATAGATATATAAATAAATATACAAATATGTAGATAGATAGATAGAAAGATAGATAAATAGATAGATAGATAAATATATAGATAGATAAATAGATAGATAAATAAATAAATAAATAGATAGATAGGTAAACATATAGATATGAAGATAGGCAGATAGACAGATATACAGACAAATAGATAGATAGACACATATAAAAATATTAAAAAGATAGATAGATAGATAGATAGACATATAGACAGATAGACAGATAGATAGGTAGATATACAGATAGACATATAGAAATATATACAGATATACAAATAGACAGATAAGAAAATACATAGAAAGATAGATATGCGGATAGTAAAATAGACAAATATACATATAGACATATAAATAGATAAACATATAGATACATAGAGATATAGAGAGATATATATATAATTTAGGTAGATAGATAGTTAGACATATTGATATATTAACAGATTGACACATATACATATTGACCTATAGACTAATTTATAGATAGGTAGAAATACAGATAGACAGATATACATCAGATAGAAAAAGACAACATAGATATAAAGATAGTACGATAGACAGATAAAAAGTAAAGACAGATAGGAAAGATAACCAGGTATAGACATAATAGGCAGATATATCATATAGACTACAAAATATATAGATAGAAGGAATAGATAGGCATATAGGACTATAGACAGATATGTAGATATGCACATAGGACTGATAGAAAGATATATAGATAGATAGAAGATAGATAGATAGACATATAGACCAAATAGATAGATATATTATATATATAGTGATAGTTATACAGATAAACATACAGACAAGCATTAAGACATATAGATAAATAGGGAGATAGATACATAGGAAGATAGACAAATAGTAGAATGTAGATAGATAGATAGACAAATAGATACAAAGATACAAATATAGACAGATACACATATAGATTGATAGACGATGGTAGATAAATAGAAAGAATAGAAAGATAGTTAAATAGATAGATTGACAGATAGATAGATAGTTAGTTAGTTAGGTATATATATAGCAAAATAGATAAACAGAAGATATATAGATATATAGATAGATAGACAGATGGAGAGATAGGCTAAAAGATAAATAGACAAATAGGAACATAGACACATAGACAGATAGACAGATAAATAGATAGAGAGATAGATAGATAGAAAAAGATTGATAGAAAGATAGATAGATAAATAGATTAACATATAGATAAATAGAAATATAAACACATATAGAGATATAAAAATAGACGGGTATATTAATAAAAAGATAGACAAATCGATAAATAGATAGATAGATAAATCGATAGATAGACAGACAGATAGACAATACCTAGAAATACACAAATACGTAGAAAGATAGTTAGACATATATACATATAGGCATACACATATATAGATGGATAGAGATATAGATAGATTTATAGATAGTTAGATAAATAGATTGACAAATAGGTAGACAAGAAATATGTAGATAGGTAGATAGGCATATAGATAGATAGATAGATAAATAGATAGATAGATATACTGATAGATAGATAGATAGATAAATGGATAGATAGATAGTTAGACAAATAGATAGATAGATAGATAGGTAGATAGATAGACTGATAGACAGTTAGACGGATTGATAGAAAGAAAGTTAGATAGGTAGAGAGATAGTTATGTAAACAAATAAATAGATAAACTGATAGACAATTAGACATATAAATAGATGGACGGATAGATAGATAGACATATAGACATATAGACATAGATAGATAGTTAGATAGATAGACAGACAGACAAATAGCTAGATAGATAAATATACAGTTAGTTAGACAAATAAATAGATAGATAGGTAGACAAATAGATAGAAAGATAGATAGTTAGAGAAATAGATAGATAGACAAATAGAATGATAGATAGATAGATAAATATACAAATAGACACATAGATTGATAGACAGATAAACAGATAGACAAATATAGAGATATATAGATAGATAGATAAGGAAATAGACTGATAGTTAGATATACAAATATACATATAGATAAATATACACATAGACATATAGATAGATAGACTGATAGAAAGATAGACATATAGAAAGATATACAAATAGAAAGGTAGGTAGATAGATAATTAGACATATTGATAGATTGACAGATAGACACATAGACATATTCACTTATAGACTGATATACATATAGACATAATGATAGATAGACTGATTGACACATAGACATATAGATAGACACATAGATAGACCGACAGATAGATAGATAGATAGATAGATAGATAGACAGACAAATAAATATAAAGATAGATAGACAGATAGGCAGATAGATAGATAAATAGATAGATAGACAGACAGATAGATAGACAAATAGAAGACTGATAGACATATAGCAAGATAGATAGACAATCAAACAAATAAACAGATAGATAGACAGATATACAAATTGTTAGACAGAAAGACACACAGACAGATAGATAGATATATAGATATATAGATATATAGATATATAGATATATAGATCAGTAGATAGAGGATAAACACAAATAGGTAGACAGATGGTAAGATAACTAGATAGATAGCTAGCTAGACAGATAGACTGATAAAAAGATAGACATAAGGACTGATAGGAAGATATAAAAATAAACAGATAGAAAGCTAAATAGATAAATAGATAGCAGATATGCAGAATGGCTGATAGATGGATAGATAGATAGATATATATATATATAGTTCAATAGATAGATAAATAGATAGACAAATTTACAGATAGATAGAGAGATAGAGAGACAGATAGACAGACATATATATACATAGATAGATAAAGAGATAGATAGATATAAAGATAGACACATAGACAAATAGACATATTGACAAAGAGATAGATAGATAGATATATAGATAGATTGATAGACAGATAGATAAATATATAGATATATAGCTTGACAAATAGATAGAAGATAGGTAGATATGTAGATAGATAGGCAGATAGATAGAAAGACACATAGGCATATAGATAGATAGATAAATAGATAGACTTATAAATAGATAGACATATAGATATATAGATATATAGATATATAGACAGAAAGACAAAAAGATTGATATACAAATAAATAGATAGATAGATTGATATATAGATAAATAGAAAGATATGCATATTTTTAGATAAACAAATAGATAGATAGATAAATAGAAAGATAGTTAGATAGATTGATAGATAGACAGATAGACAAATAGATACACAAATAGAGAGATAGATAGACAGATAGTTAGATAGATATACAAATAGACATATTCATATATAGATAAATAGATATATAAGCAAATATATAGATATTCAGATAAATAGATAGACAAAAATATTAGTTAAGCAAATATGCATATAGGTACATAGGCAGATAGAATGCAAGATATATAGACAGACAGATAGATAGATAGATAGACAGAATGCTAGTTAGACAGATAGATAGAAAGATTGATAGATAAATAGATAGATAGAAAGATAGATAGACCAACAAATAGACAAATAGACAAATATACTATTAGAAAGAAAGATAGATAGACAAATAGACAGATAGACAGATAGATATATAGATAGATAGACAGAAAGACCGATAGATAGATAGACATATAGATAGATAGATAGATGGATGGATATATAGACTAATAGACAGATAGACCATTTGATAGATAAAAAGATAGATAGATAGATAATTAGACAGATATACAAAATATAGATAGAAAGATAGACAGATAGACAGATAGACAGATAGACAGATTTACAGATAGAAAGAAACAAAGATAGATAGATAGATAGCTAGCTAGATAGTTAGATAGATAGATAGAAGACAAATAGACATATAGATAATAGATAGATATTTAGCAAGATAGTTAGAAAGATAGATAGATAGACACAAAGGAACATAGACACATAGACAGATAAATAGATAGATAGATACACAGATAGACAAATAGATATATAGATAGAAAGACCTTTTGATAGATAGAAAGACATATAGATAGATAAATAGATAGATAAATAGATAGACAAATAGGCAGATTGACAGATATATAGATCGAAAAATAAATAGATAGCAAGATAGATAGGTAGACTGATAGATAAATAGAAAAAGAGAGATAGAAAGATATAAAGATAGATAGACAGACAAATAGATCGATATACATATAGATAGACAGATTGATTGATTGATAGGGAGACAAATATATTGATATATAGATAGACAGATAGACAGATAAATACAAACACTACTAAAAATTACGAGAATCCTGACCAAATTACTGACCTAAAAATTTTGTTGCTAATTGCTATCCTAATTATGACAATTTAGCAACCAAAAAACACTATCGAAAAATAAAATTTTCCAAATACTGACCATCCCTACCGATTAAATGTTTTTGGGTAGAAATTGGTCTGTAAATTAGGATGGAAATAGTGAATAGAAATTGCCGACAAATTACCTACCATTTAACTAGCAAAAAAAATATTACCATTAAAATTGGTTTGTAAAGTGGACTTCCTAATACTTATAAATTTTTTCTTACCGACCTTTTACTAACCATAAATTTGGTCAGGTAATTTATTGTTTTAATTTTTTGATTTAAAATTCATTTGCTAAGTTATTAACACCTACATTCATTCAAAACTCTATCATTTGTTCGAATCAGAGTTGATTGCAAGCATAAAATCGATAAACTTTGTACTCTTCTTTTGAATCCAAGTATGTTTTCTTTGTTCTTTTGCTTCAAAATGCTTATACATATCTTCGTCTCTTTGAAATATATATAGATAATCAGATTTTTATTTTTTCAGCATAATCGGGTATTAGGTTTTTTTATTTCTTCACCGGATTTCTTCATTTTTCCTTCAATTTCATTTAACCTAACATGATTTTGACTTGACACAATTAATTAAACTATAATTTTTCAGTTTAATATTTGTTCTTCTACCATTTACATTATAAGATTTTATTGATTTTGATTTCAATTACAGAACGTTTGCATCCGAATAATCTTAATGTTATTCAGTTATATTATATCATATGACATATAGATAAATGTATACACTTTAATATATATAATGATTAATGTTAAATCAAACTCTTTTATAATGCTAATCTTAAATGTCTATAATAGTATATATAAACTTTTATACATTTATATAATTGTATGACATTATCTATAAATGTCTAAACTTTAATATATATAAACATATTACATTATAAATACACATTGATATGATTATATAAACATCTAATGTAATATATAAATATTTATACATATGTATTAATGTTTATAAATATATATACAACATTTACATTAAACTATCCTTTTATATAATTTTTTATATAACAATTATGTAACATTAAATGATTATACAATTTTGTAAATATTTATATTACATATTATTTTTATATAAATATAGAATATTTATAATGTTTATATAAATGTGATATATAAGCTATATATTATTTATAAAACTGTTACATATAAATATAATAATATTTAAGTAACATTTATAAAAATATTTTATTTATAAATATTATATAGATACACATGTTTAATTATATAATCATGTCATTTTATTTAAAAGTATTTATAAATATATTTATAATAAAGTAAACAATTTTTATACCTATATTTATAACTTTACATAACTAATTTGACTCTATATCATAATGTATAACTATATGTATACTTCTATATAACTATATTTCTAAAAAAATATACTATATGTACACTATTATATAACTATATATAATTATGTTTTACTAAATATATAACTATATAAAAGTTATATATAATTATATCTTTAACTACATACATATCTATAACTATATGTGTATAACTATATATAAATATTTGTATAACTATGTAACACTTTATATAATTAATATAACAACATTTTTAACTATATATACATATATGTATTCATATAATTAAATTAAAATATTTGTTTATAATGTTGTATATATTTATGTATACTACTTATAACTTCTTTTATGAATATATCTATATATAACTATATGTTTTATTATATATAACTATTTATAACTATATATATTATATGTAAAATAATATATAACTATAAATAATTTTATCTTATTATATGTATAACTTTGTTTTATGCATAATTATATTTAAATATTAAATTTATAGCTTATATTTACTATATATTTGTATATAGTAGTTTATAAAAAAGTATTTTACTATATATATACCTATACATTACTATATGTATAAATATATAAAAATTAAATGAACAAATATATAAACCTACATGTATAAATATATGTTTACCTATATGGGTAACAATATGTAAAACAACTTGTAACTATATTTATATTACATGTATAATAACATACAACATTATTTTAAACTATATGTGTATAACTATATATAAATATTTGTATATATAAATAAATGTCTATATAATTAAATATAATTATAATTAGAGACAATCATGTTTGTTAAATAAAAAGATTTTTTTAACTAGTTATGGAAGACGATCGTGAATGGATGTTCAAGGGTCGAATAGTGAATAAAATGTTCTCTAATGAATGGAGGGATAAAATTGATAAATTTGTTGAGTTTTCACTGAGACATCCTGAGTGTGTGAATGATGGTACAGATATAAGGTGTCCTTGCACTTTAGTTAAATGTCAGAATAAAAAGTTTTTTGAATGTTGAGACTGTGAAGATGCATTTGTAAAGAATTGGTTCTGTGGCGGATTAATATGTTTGGATATACCATTGTGAGAAGCAAGTCCACCAAAGGTGTTCATGTTCAGTACAGGTGTCAGTAAGTGAAATTGATCTGATGGTCTCGGATAATATAAATCACACTACATACCATAAAATGGTTTTTCATGCTGTGGGTCCTGAATTCAACCCGAATGAGGAACTCAATACTTAGGCAAAGAATTTTTATGACATGATTTGAGCTGGAGACAAATCTAAGCATACACAATTTTCTGTAGCCATGAGGATGTTAGAAATAAAGTGCAGACATGTGTTAGTAGGCATCGTTTGATGATATGTCTAAATTTTTTCAAGAATTGTTGCTGCAAGATAATCTGATGCCATTGGATTTCTATAGTACGAAGAAGTTATTTTGGGGCTTGGGATTATGCATACTGGGTATTCATTGTTGTGTGAACAACTGTATGATGTATTGGGGTGATGATAGTGACCTTAACAGTTGTAAAATATGTGGCCATGCTCGGTACAAGCAAAAGGTTAGGGATTCTAGAAATAGATTGTATATACGTAAATTAAAGGTTCCGTATAAGAAGATGCACTATTTTTCAATAACACCTAGGTTGTAGAGATTGTATGAATCAACCGTAATAACTAATGAAATGAGATGGCATCCAGAGCATCATATGGAGGATGGTAAGAAGTGTCACCCTTTTGATGCCCTTGCTTGGAAATATTTTTGATGGGTGTTTTCCTGATTTTTTTTTTGAACTTCGAAATGTTAGGCTGAGTTTATTTACTGATGGTTTTCAGCCCTTTGGTCAATCTGGACAACACTATTCTGTGTGGCTTGTGGTGGTTATGCCGTATAATTTGTCTCCAGACTTATGTATGAAGGAGGAATTTATGTCTTTGACTGTGATAGTGCCAGGGCCTACGAACTCAAGGGAAACATAGATGTTTTCTTGTAGCCATTGATAGTGAAATTGAAAAGTCTTTGGGGAGTTGGGGTTCAAACTTATGATATTTCCAAATGGAAAAATTTTCAGATGTGCACTTCCCTCATGTGAACCATAAATGACTTTCTAGAGTATTCTATGATGTTTGGGTGGAGTATAACTGGTATTTTGACACATCTACATTGTATGGATGATTCTGAAACATTTAGATTAATTAAGAGGGGAAAATAGTCATAGTTCGACAACCATCAAAAATTTTTGTCTATTAATCATCCGTATCGACGTAACACCGAAGACTTCATTAAGAATAGAAAGATTACTAAACAATTCCTGGGAGTTAGAGCTGGGGATGAAATTCTACAGGAATTGAATAACAGAGGGTTGAGGAAGGTGATAGATATTGATGCTAAGGTTGTGAATGCAGCTATATCTAGGACATGTGGGTGGAAATAGAGAAGAATTTTCTAGGATTTTCC
Organism: Sapria himalayana; assembly: GCA_029783825.1. Taxonomy (NCBI): domain Eukaryota; kingdom Viridiplantae; phylum Streptophyta; class Magnoliopsida; order Malpighiales; family Rafflesiaceae; genus Sapria; species Sapria himalayana. The sequence continues at coordinate 8,654 of JAREIK010009558.1, forward strand.
ATACTAGCGTGAACACTTTCTCAGGCACAATCTTGATGTTATGCATATCAAGAAGAATGTGTTTGCCAATATTTTTAATATAGTATTTAAATTTCCAAAGAAAACTAAGGACACTTATAAGTTAAGAGATGAGTTGAATAAATATTGTCGTCGTCCTCAATTTGCAAAAAATCTTGTTACCAATAAAAACCCTGATGTGTCATTTTTTCTATATAAATCATAGAAGAAGGTTGTGTTGGAGTGGGTAAAAAAACTTAAGATTTCTAGATGGGTATGATTCTAATCTAGAAAGATGTGTGGATGCAAAAAAACTTAAGATGTTTGGCATGAAGAGTCATGATTGTCATGTATTCATGCAAAGGTTGTTACCAATTGCTATTCAAGAATTTCTGCCTAATAGAATATGGGACTCGATAACTGATATTTCATTATTCTACAAGCAATTGACTTCTTCATTGATTGATGAGAAGTTGAAGAATCTGGATGAATAAATTTCTGTTATCTTATGCAATCTTGAGAAAATCTTTCATTCTAGTTTTTTTGACTAAATGGAACATCTTCAAGTGCAATTGGCTTAAGAAGATAGGATTGCTGGTCCTATCCATTATCGTTGGATGTATCCACCAAAAAGGTAATAATAATTCACTAAAACAATTCTTTACCTATATATATATATTTATATATACACAAAAATGACTTGTAATTTTCAATAATCTTTTTGTAGATACTTGAGGAAAATAAAGCATACAATAATGAATAAGGCTCTATTTGAAGGTTCTATATCATTAGGTTATACTATGGATGAGGCTGCAAAATTTGTATCAATCTATTTCAAAGAAGGAGATCCAACTTTTCCACTTAAGGAACAGCGAAATGAGATGTATCTTTATGATAATATGGATAATGATATGTTTGAAATTTTCAAGCCTCTAGGTAAAGCATTTGGTATTGAAGGGAAAAGGTATCTAGAAGACTATGAATATATTGTAGCTCATTTATATGTCCTAATGAATTGTCCAACGGTTTAACCATTCATTGAATAAGTATTTCCTAATAGTCAAATGAGATCTATTTAGCATTATAATTTACTATTTTCTATAAATATATCAATTATTTTTAATTTCTTTTTTTGGTGATTTTGTTATATATAAACATAAAGAGTTTCCAAACATGAATGAAGAAGCTATGAATGCCATGACGGAGCAAGAATTTTCATCATTTTTTGAAAAATATGTATATTTACTTATAATGAAAAACACAAAACAATTGTATTATTCTAATACAAATTTATAATTGTAATCTAAACAATCTACTTAAATTTGATTATAGGTTCATAATCGTACAAATAAAATTTCTAATCATTATCTTCGAAGTATAGCACGAGGTCCCCTAAGAGAGGTTAGAACATACAATAGTTACTGTGTGAATGATTTTAAATTTCACACTAAATTGTATGGTAGTTAATGGGAAACATACAATATGGGGGTATGCATTAAAGGACCTATATTCAATGAAACGGAATAAGACTATTATGGGAGTCTGGTCGAAGTGATCGAGTTAGAATTTGAATAAGACTATATTCAACAGACAATATAAACTTGTCAATGTGCATGATAAAAAATAATTCAACAAGTATGAACCTTTTTTCTTAGCAGTACAAGCATCACAATTTTATTTTTGTGAATATCCAGGTCGAACAGGTCCTAAAAAGGATTGGAAAGCTGTGTGCAAGATCAAAGTAAGGGCTCAAATTGACATCCTCGCATTACCAAGTACTAATTTCATAGAACTAGTTTTTCAAAATGATGACAATGATGTTATAATCGAAGCTGTGGTGGGGGATGAGACATCCTTTTAGTCGCATCTTCTGAGATGGATACAAGTGGGGATGTAGATGTTGATGAAAATTTAATTGATTATGAGGAAGAAACGAGTGATGAAGAGGAGTTTGAAATGATGTTACTACATCTGATGAAGATAAAGAGATTGATTTGGATGATTTTGATGAGAATGAGTAGATAGTGGGTTTTATGTTATTTTAATCGTTAATCATTTTTGTTTATTATTCATTGCCTTATGTATTTTTTATAGATATGACACATGGACAAGGTAAAGGTTGCATGATGCAAAGTCATACCAGTTATGGTATAGGCAGCACGGCCTCAGGTATGCCAGAAACTGGTAGAGGCTCATGGGTGGATGTGATGCCACATCAGACAGAGAAGATTGTTAATGTACCCCAATAGCAGCATCAGCTGACTAATCCACATAATGATCTTGAAATTTTGATGAATAATCAAGAGACGTGAGATGCAGAGGAGGGAAAGGTTAGAGATGTTGGCGAGTCTTCCTCAGAGCACCATACAGATGAGACTCTTCCTATTACTCAGTTTGATCAGACAATGGATAATACGTAAGATATAAAACGCAACAAATGATTTATTGATTTATTATTTTATTTCTTACTTGCTAATAAATTTTTAGTTACAGAACGAAGTTAGAGTTGTCTGGTTCCATTTCTAGGGTTCTGATGACATTTTTTCAAGAAGTCCTTTAAAACTAATGAACATAATTGGAAGTCACTCATACATAGAGTTCAGTTGATTATTTGGAGAGAATTTAAGGTAAATATCACAACCTAAAAATTTTTACATCTTTTATTTATTCTTTTGTTCGCTGATTAAAAATTTTTTATTTATAATTGTAGAAAAAGTTTATAGGTGGGCACAACCAAAGGAGGCAGTCAAAAGTATGTTCTACATAAAGACACCGTGTATGAGATCAAAGATAAATGTTTGAAGAAGAAAGAAAAAGATTTGAGTGCCTTGGATCATATTTTTAAGGAGTGGCAGAGCATATGGGAAGATCCAGATTATAGAAAGAGTGTGATAAATAGAGTCGAAATCATTACTCAGAGTGGGCTGGGGAGGGTAGTGGCATGTCTACACACATATGTGGATCTCACTCTAAGCGTGAGAACGAACAAGCATTGGTATTATTTCTAATTTATACTTTTCATGTTTATTACTTTGTGAAATATGTTCAATTATGCCTAAATTTCATTTTTCATAAGGAATTTTTTTTTCCAATAGAATTAACATATGTAGTGTGTATAATTACAGACATGCAAGGAGGGTAAGAAGCCTAGTGCTCCTTGCTTATTCATATACATGCACATGAAGACCCATGATGATCAGACTTTCATTGATCAGAGATCTCATGTATCAAATTTAAATTTCATTAAAAAAATTTAACTTTTCTTTTTTTTTGTTTGAATATAAATTGAAATACTTTTCGTATATTTTTATTAGGCGAGATATGTGAAAATGTTAGCTAATGTGACACAAGCATATTCCTCGGCTACTTCAGGTTCATGTGATGATCCAATAGGTAGTTCTCATTTGTCAGCTCCACTAGTTGATACGAATCAGATTTGTTATAAAACTATTTATGGCAAGGAAAAGATGCCCGTCAATGGTGTCGGTTCGTCAACATTATCATTCTTCTCGAATAGATTTACCAGATTATGAAGCTAAATTTTCAGGATCAGTTTCGAATTTGATCTCAAAAGATGGAGGAATTTTAGGATGTTATGTGAAATGTGATATAGTATTAGTTGCCCGATACCGAGCGATGCTTGATCGAATATGAGGATGATAGGTATGAGTTGCATATACGTTTTGATTGTCTTACAAAGAAGTTTCAGGAAGGAGGATTGTAGTTCAACCCTAATTATCTACCTTGGATTGTTCAGCATAATGCTCTAGCTACAACATCTACTCCATAACTTACAGCAACACCTACGGCAACTACATCAGGACTAGCAGTAGCAGACACCTCTACCCCCGTACTCGACATCTCACCATGTGGACCAAAAACATCGTAGCATAACGATTATGAAACTAGGTTGGAAAATTGAGTGTATTACATACATTTTTGTTTATATGCCTTAACATTGATTTTAGATTTCATTTTTTTTCTTGATGTATTTAATATATATATATATATATATATAGTTAATTGGATTTTTTTGTTGTATTATCTATATATGTTTCTGCAGCAACTACATAGAAACTAAAAGTTAATTAGGATTTTTTTTGTATTATCTGTTCCAGTTTTTGCAGCAAATGCAGCAAAATTGGAAAAAAAAATTGGTCGGTAATAACGGACCAAATTGTGACCAAATTTTTTTAATATCAAAGGTCGATAAAAGGTCATAAAATGGTCGGTAATACTTTTGGAGATTAATTACTGACCAATGATTTTAAAAGATTTTGATTTATATTTGGTCACAATTTTCGGTTATTACCGACCATTTTGTGATCATTTATCATCGTAATTCTTTTGGTCGGAAAATGGTCGGAATATAGTCGAATTTTATTTGTCGGTAAATGATCTCAAAATAGTCGTTAATTACCGACCATTTGGAGACTATTTACCGACTAATGCTTTTCGTCGGAAAATGGTCAGGATATAGTCGGATTTTATTTGTCAGTAAATGGTCTTAAAATGGTCAGTACCAACAAAGTGCTTTAGGTCAGAAAATAGTTGGAATTTAGTCAGTAATTGTTTGTCAGTGAATGTGTGCTTGTTAATTACCGACCATTTGGAGAGCATGTACCGACCTAATTATTTTGGTCAGAAAATTAACCTAATTTAGACAAAGACAGATAGATAGATAAATAGATAGAAAGATAGATAGATAGACAGATAGTCATATTGGCAGATAGATAGATAACATGATATGCATATAGATAGATATACATATATACATAAAGACATATAGATAAATAGAGATATTAACAAGTATAAATATAAAAAGGTAAACTAATAAATAGTTATACAAATAGAGAGATAAACAAATAGATAAATAGGAAAATAGGCAGATATATAGATAGAGAGATAGACATATAGATTGATGGACAAATAGACAGATAGACATATAAATAGAATGTAGATAAAAAGATAGATATATAGATAGATAGACAGATAAACAGATAGACAAATAAATAGATAGACAGATAGATAGACAGATAGATAGAAAATTAGAAAAATAGACAGATAAACCAATAGACATGTAGACACAAATAGATAGATAGATATACTGATAGACAGATAGATAAATAAATAGATAGATATATATATATATATATATATATATATATATATATAGATAAATTGATAGATAGATAGATAATCATACAAATAGACAAATAGGGAGATAGATAAACAAACATATAGACAGAAGATAATTAGATAGACTATCCTACCGACTTATAGAAAGAAAAATAGACAAACAGACAGACCTATATATTTAAAAATATACAGATAGATAGACACACACACACACACACACACACACACACACACACATATATATATATATATATATATATATATATATATATATATGTGCAGATAATAGATAGACACATACAGATAGACATTTAGATAGACGTAGATAGCCATATACATAAATAAATAGATAGAAAGATAATCAGATAGATAGATAGACATTTAGAGAGATAGATAGATATTTATATACACAAATAGATAGTTAAAGAGATAGTCAGAAAGATAGATAGACATATAGACAAGTAGATAGATAAAAGATAAACTGATAAATAAATATATAGATAGATGATAGAGAGATAGACATATAAACCATATAGACAAATATGCTAAATAGATAGATAGTCACATAGATAGATAGACAAATAGATAGCTAGACATAAAGATAGATAGATTGATTGATTGATAGACATATATACAAATTGACCGATAGAACGATAGTCACATTGAAACATTGACAGATAAATAAAGGTGTCAAATGGGTCGGGTCGGGGCGACCGGCACTCGGCTTGGCACGATTTGAACGTGCTCGGTCCAACACTTCATCAGAATTTTTCATGTCCATTCCTGAGCTGGGCCTGCTCATTACAAACACCATGTCATGCCATGCGAGGCTAATCGTACCTTGTGCAGTGTCAAGCATGGCATGGTACCTCAGCATGAGTCGAGAAACTACACCAGTAGCTTAGCCCTACGGATCCAGAAACTGCCCGGGTTTGATTCCAATTTCTAACCTCCCTTCAATCCATTCCCCAATGGTTTAGAAAATTGTAACAAAATTAAATTTTGAATTTAAGATGTTGGATTTCGCCTCCAACAGCCATGGAGAAGAATTAGATTGGCCACATGATTCTACCACAAAAAAATCAATAAAATAATAAAAAATTCAAAATAAATTTTTCTTTTAAAAAATTTATATTTATTATTCTATAAAAACCCAACCCCCTCTCTCTAATTTTTATGTTTTTCAAAAACATAAATTCTCATACTCTCTGTCAAATCTCTCTTATAAAATTTTCACTCTGGATTCCTGGTTGACTTTTTGGGACTCGCAACTTTGCTGGCTTTGCTTAGTGTTTCTATTGGTCTTTGGATGTTAGGTTTGTGGTGCACATGCTTTACCTTTACACTACTTTACGAGTATTTTTATCTTTTTTAATTATTTTACTAAAAGTTTTGTCTTAACATAACATAATATTTAAAATTAAATAAGTCATTTAAATTTTATCTCTCTCTTTCTCTCTCTACTTTTAATCTACCCTCGTGTCTAAAAAACCAAAAAAATGATTAATACTAATGAAATTAATTTATGTTTAGAAAATGAAAATCTTACATAAAGATTCTCGGCTGCTGAAACTCTTTTAGTTTTTCTAGTCGTCTCAATCTAAATATCTAGAAAATAAAAAACTAGGACTTCTATAGTTTGACTCATTTTAATATAATAAAACAAAAAAAAATGTTAGGGGTGAGGAAGAAGAAACAATACGATGTAAATATTGTAAGAAAATTTTAACTTGTAATTGTGCGTTTTGGAATGAGCACCTTAAGAGGCATGTGAACTATGCACCAAAGAACATGGTGCATTAGATCCTAGTCAAAGCTAACTCAGTAGTACATTTTTTGAGGCTGGATCCAATTCAGTGTCAAAATTTACTTCATATATTGCAACGAGTTGGGTAGGAAATGCATGGTGAAACTAATCACCATGATGGGTATTCTGATAAGAATTTTGAAAGATCAAAGGGTAGTGCGCATCATGCAGACATAATTTCAGCCTGATAAACAGATCGACAGATAGATAGAAAGATAGATAGAAAGCTAGACATATAGACAAATAAACAGATAGACAAATAGATTGATAGATAGACACATATATATATATATACACATAATTAGACAAAAAGAAAGATAATCAAATAATTAGATAGATATATAGACAAGTAGATATATAAAGATATAAATTGCTAAACAGATAGATAGATAGAGAGATAGACAGATAGACCAAATAGATAGATAGATAAACAAATAGATAGATGGACATATAGATATATAGAGTAATAGATAGATAGACCGATAGACAGACAGACATATAGATAGATATAAATATAGATAGATAAATAGATAGACATATACACAGATAGACAGATATACAGATAGGCATTTAGATAGCTAGATAGAAGGATAGAATAATAAATAGATTGACAGAAAGATAGATATTCAGATAGGCAAATAGATATATAGAATGACAAATAAATAGACATAAAGGCAGATAGACAAATAGACATATAGACACAAGATAGATAGACAAAAATATACAGATAGATAGATTGTATGATAGACAGACAAATAGATAGTTAAATAGATAGATAAATAGAAGACATATAGACAGATATATAGATAGTGAAATAGACAAATTGATAGATAGATAGATAGACAAATTAATAGACAGATAGACAGATAGATGAATAGACAAATAGTTAGATTGGCAGATAGACAGATAGATAGTTAGACAGATAGACAAATATTTAGATACATAGATAGATAGATAGATAGATAACACATAGACAGATATATAGAGAGACAAAAGATAAATTTCATAGATTGATAGATAGTCTGATAGACAGATAGAAAAATAAACAAATAGATAGATAGAAAGATTTATAGATAGAAAAATAATCAGATAAGTAGATAGATAGAAATATAGATTGATAGATAAACAGAAAGATTGATTGATTGATTGATAGATAGCCAGATAGCCAAAAGGTAGATAGACAGATAGATATAAATATATATAGATAGATAGATAGGTAGATATATTGATAGATAGATTGATCGATAGATAGATAGATACCTACATAGATAGATAGATAGATGGATGGATGGATGACAGATAGATAGATAGAAAAAAAGACAGATAGACAGACATATAGATAGACACACAAATACACAGATAGATATATACACACATAGACACATAGTCAGATAGATAGTTAGATAGGCAGACATATAAACAGAGAGATGCACACACACATACTCACAGATACACAGACATATAGATAGACAGAAAAAGACATAGAGAAAACACATATACACATAGACATATAGATAAATATACAAACACACAGACACACAGATAGACAAATAGACAGACATATATATATATATAGACAAATAAATAGATAGACAAATAGAGAGATAGATAGATAGAAAGATAGATAGAGAAGTAGATAGATAGATAGATAAGTAGATAGACAGATTGATAAATAGAAAAATAGACTGATAGACAGATAGAAAGATAGAGATGGCTAAATATACATTTTGAAAGATAGACAGATAAATAGATATATAGTTAGACATATAAAAGAAAGAAGGTTAGACAGATGGACAGATAGACATATTTATATATTGATAGATTCACAGGTAGACATATAGACATATTAAAATATATACATAAAGAAAGAAAGATAGATAGATAGATAGATAGATAAACTGATAAACAGAGAGAGAGAGAGAGAGAGAGACAAACATATAGATAGATAGATATATAGATAGTCAGATAGTTAGATCTACAAATAGACATATAGATAGATACATTGATAGATAGACAGATAGACCGATAGAGTGATAGATAGATAGATATATAGAATATAGATAGATAGATAGATTGTAAGATAGATAAATAGAAAGATAGTTAGATAGACAAATAGACAGATTGATAGATAAACATATAGATAGACAGATAGATATAGAGAGAAAGAGATAGAAAGATATATAGTTTGGTAGAGAGATAGATAGACAGGTAGACATTTAGAGAGATAGGTAGATAGACATATACAAAAATAGACATATAAGAAAGATAGTAAGATAGATAGATATGCAGATAGATAAGTAGATAGATAAAGAGATAAACTAATAAATAGATAGGCAGATATAGAGATTGATAGATAGACCATATAGACAGATAGACATAAAAAATATAGATAGATAAACTAACAGACAGTGAGTTAGATAGATAAATAGATAGACAGTTAGACAAATAAATAAATAAATAGATAGAAAGATAGATCTTATAGAGAGGGATAAAAAGACAAATAGATAGATAGATAAATAGACATACAGATTGACAAATAGATAGAAAGATTGTCACATATACATATAGAAGATAAATAGAGAAATAGGAGACAGATAAAAAGATAGATAGACAAACAGACAAACAGATAGACAGACAAATAGATATAGAAATAGACTTACAAACAGACATATAGAAAGAAATATAGATAGATATATAGATAGGCACATAGAGGATAAAAACATTCAGATAGACATTTAGAGAGAGATAGATTGACATATAAACAGATAGACAGATAGACAAATAGATAGATAGATATATATATATATATATATATATATATATATATATATATAGTTAGTTAGTTAGTTAGATACATAGATAGACAAATAGACAAATATAAAGATAGACAGATATATAGATAGACATACACCCAGATAAAAAGATATACAGATATATAGAAAGACAGATAGACAAATAGACTGATAGACAAATGCATAGATAGATAGCTAGATAGATAGACAAATACAAAAATAGACAGATAGAAAGATAGTCATATTGATAGATAGATAGATAGACAAGTAGTTAGATAAAAAGATAAACCTATAAAGAAATATAATGATAGAAAGATAGATAAATAGACAATATAAATATATAGACATATATACATATAGACATAAAGACAAATAGATAGATAGATAGATAGGCAGATAGACAAATATATAGATAGATATATAGATAGATATATAGACAGATTAACTAATAGACAGATAGACATATAAAAATATACATAGACATATAGATATATACACAAATAGATAGAAAGAATGTTCATGAGATAGATAGATAGACATATAGACAAGTAGATATATAGAGAGATATAAAGACTTTTAGAGAGATAGACAGGTATGCCATATAGACAGATATGTCATATAGACTTTTTGATAGATAGACAGATAGACATATAGATAGATGGAAAGATATAGAGATGGACAAATAGATAGATATATAGATAAACAGATAAATAAATAGATAGAAAGATAAAGATATACACTAATAAACAAATAATCAGGTATATAGATAGACACATAGATAGATAGACAAATAAAAAGATAGAGAGAAACATTGATATACAAATTGACAGATAGACAGATAGACAAATGGATAGATAAACCGATAAACCGATAGAATAATAGATTAATATACAGATAGGAAGATAGATAGATAGATAGATAGACAGATAGACAGACAGATAGACAAATAGATATATAGACAGATAGACATATAGACTGATTGATAGAAAGAAAGATAGACATATACACAAATAAAAAGTTAGACATATAGACAATTATATATATAGATAGATAGATAGATAGAAATGTAGATAGAAAGATAGACAGATAGATTGATTGAATGATAGACAGATAGATAGATATATAGGCAAACATATACAAAAATAGATAGATACATAGATAGTTAGATAGAAAGATAGACAAATAGATAGATAAATAGATTGATAGATAGATAAATAGACATGTAGAGTGATATATAGATAGACATATTGATATATAGATAGATATAAAAATAGTCTAGATATACAGATAGACATAAAACATTTTTCATAGACTGACATATTATTAGATACACATATAGATAGATAAATAATTAGATAGATAGATTTACAGAAAGAAAGATTGGCCAATAGATAGATAAACAGATAGCTAGATTGACAGACAGATATATAGATAGTCAGATAGCTAGATAGCCATGTAGCTAGATAAGCAGATAGACTGATAGACTGATGCATAGATAGATAGATGACTAGATAGACGGATAGCAGATAGAAAGAAATAAAGATAGATAGATACATAGTGGATAAATAAATAGATATATCGATAGATTAGATAAAAAGATAGATAGAAAGCTACATAGATAGATATAAAGATACATAGATAGATGGACAGACACACAGACAGAAACACAGACAGACAAACAGACAAACACATAATCACACAGACAAATAGATAGACAGACAAACATATATATAGACAAACATATAGATAGATAGATAGGCAAAAGAGCATATATGGAGAGACATGGATATTTAGAGAGATAGATAGATAGATATATAGATAGATAGATAGATAGATAAATATAAAGACAAGTTGATAGATTAAGAGAAAAAAATAAACAGATAGAAATATTGATAAATAAATAAATATATCTTATGAATAGATAGATAGATAGACATAGAGACAGATAGACAGATAGATAGATAGATAGATAGACATATAGACAAATAGACAGATAGATTGATAGAAATATAGAAAGATAGACAGATATATAGATAGATAGATAGACAAATATATATATAGATAGATAGATAGATAGACATAAAGATAGATAGCTAGAGAGATAGACACAAAGACAGATATACAAATAGATGAATAGAAAAATAGATAGACAGACAAATAAAAAGATAGAAAGATATATAAATAGATATAAATATAGATATATAGATAGAAATATATAAAGAGAGATAGATAGATAGATAGATACATATACAAATAGATAGATAGACAAATAGAGATACAGATAGACATACATACAGATAGTAGTCAGAAAAATAGAGAGACATGCAAATAGATAAATAGAAAGACACATAGACAAACATACACATAGACAGACATATAGTTATACAAATAGATAGTTTGATAGATAAATAGATAGTTAGAAAGATATATATATAGATAGATAGATAGACATATAGAGTATAGAAACAGATAGATAGACAATTAAAGAAAGAAAGATAGAAATATATACAAATAGATAGATAGATAGTTAGATAGATAGAAAGATAGATAGAAATATAGAGAGATAGACAGAAAGACATATACACAAATAGATAGATAGATAGACAAAATGATAAGTTGAAAGATAAAGTGATAAACTGATAAACATATAGAAATATAAAGAAATAGATAGATAGATAGATAAAATAGATAAATATAAAATTTACAGATAGACAAATAGACAGATAGAATTATAAGCAGATTTATAGATAGATAAATAGACAAATAGAATGACAAATATATATATATAGATAGATAGAATTACAGATAGACAAATAGACAAAAATATAGATACATAGATAGACAGATAAATAGATATACAAAATGTTGGATATTAAGATAGATAGATTGATTATCATATACACAAATAGATAGATATAAATATTGTCATATAATTAGATTGATAAATAGACAAGTAGATAATTAAAAAGAAAAGACAAAAATCATATAGACATATAAAGAGATGGACATATAGACATATAGAGAGATAGATAAATAGACAATTAGATAGATAGATAGACAGATAGACAGAAAACCAGATAGATAGGCATATACACAAAAATATATATTTATAGATAGACAGACAGATAGGTAGATAGATAGATAGATAGAAATATAGACATATGCAAAAATAGACAAATAGAAATATAGTCAGATAATTAAATAGACATATAGACAAGCAAATAGATAAAATGATTAACTGATAAATAAATATACAAACAGAGAGATAAATAGATAAAGAGATAGATAGATAGACAGATATACATATAGACAAAGAGATATATAGACAAAAATAAATACATAGATAGATATATAAATTTACAAATAGTCAGATAAATAGAAAGATAGATAGACAGATAGACACGTTGACTTATTTATCGACAGAAAGATAGAAAGATAGAAACATAGATAGATAGATAGACAGATAGACCGATATATAGATAGAAAAATAGATAACTAGATAGATAGACAAACAGACACATGGACACACGGACAGATAGATTGATAGATAAATAGTTAGATAGATAGATAGATCGATTGATCAAGATAGATATATATCTACATAGATAGTTAGATAGATAGATAGATAGATGGACAGATAGACGGATAGACAAAAAGACTGATAGATATACTTATAGAAAGAAACATAGACACACCGATAGATAAACATACACATAGACTGAAATACAAATAGAAATACAGATAAACAAATATACAAATAGATAGATAGTAGATAAATAGATAGAAAATATACATCTTGATAGATAGATAGATAGACAGATAGACATGTAGATAGATAAAGAGATAAACTAATAAATAGATAAAAAGATATAAAAATAGACAGACAGACAGATAGATAAACATATATACAGATAGACAAATAGACAGATAAAGTGATAGACATATAGATAGATAGATAGATATATAGAAAGATAATAGATTGATAGATAGAAAGATAAACTGATCGATAGAATGATAGATAGATAGATATATAGATAAATAGATAGACAACTAGTCAGTTAGATAGATAAATAGATAGATAGATAGATAAATAGATAGGCACATAGAGAGATAGATAGATAGATAAATAGATAGGCACATAGATAGATAGATAGATAGACATTTAGTCAATACATAGATAAATAAATAGACAGATACATAGATAGACAAGTAGATAGTTAGACATATAAACATATAGACAAGTAGACAAATACACAGATAGACAGACAAATAGATAGTAAGATAGATAGTAGATAGATAGAAAGATAGATAGATATATAGATATGTAAATAGACAGATAGACTGATGGACTAATAGATATATAGACAAATAAATAGATTCATAGATAGACAAATAGAAAAATATAGATAGTAAGATAGATATTTATAAAGACAGATAGGCAAATAGATAGATAGACAAATAGACATATCTTTAGATAGATAGATAGATAGATAGATAAATAGAAGATAGATAATTAGATCGACAGATAGACAGACAGATAGATATATAGATAGATAGGTAGATAGATATATAAAAAGATAGACATAAAGATAGATAGACACATAGATAGATTTATAGATAGATAGATAGATAGACAAATAGATAGATAGATAGCCAAAGAGCTTGATAAGAAGATAGATAGAAAGACAAATACATAGATAAATAGATACATAGATAGACAGAAAACTAGTTAGATAAATCAATAGATAGATATATAGATATATACATCAATCTATAAATAGATGGATAGATAGCTAAAAGATAGATAAATATATAAATAAATAGATAAGTAGATATAAATTGATTGACATATAGATAGTGAGTGAGATAAAAAGAAAAATAAACAGACAGATAGATAGATAGATAAACATACAAACTTAAAGGCATATAGACATGGAAATTTAAATATAAATATAGATAGAAACACAGACAGACATACAAGCACATAGACAACCATATAGTCATTTAGAACAAGAGAAAGATAGACATACAAAAATAGATATATAGATAGATTGTCAGATAGATAGATTGTCAGATAGATAGATAGTCAGATAGATAGATAGACAGATAGACAAGTATATAGATAAAGAGATAAACTGATAAATAGATAGATAGAAAGAGAGATAAATAGATAGACCATATAGATATATAGATAGATATATAGATAGCTAGATAAACACATGGACACATAGATAGATAGAGAGATATACAGATAGAAAATATATAGATAGAAAAATAGAAAGATAGATAGAAAGACAATTGATTGATAGATAGATAGATAAACAAATATTTAAAAAGATAGATAGACAGATATAGAGATAGACAAATAGATAGAGAGATAGATAAACATAATGACAAAATAAATAGAGCGACAAATAGAATGATAGTCAGATAGAAATATAAATAAATAGATAGATAGATAAATAGGCACATAAATAAAAGATAGATAGACAAAAATAAACAAATAGATAGATTATCAATATAACAGATAGAAAGATAGATAGAAGATAGATAGACATATATACAGATAATTAGATAGACAAATATATATACCAATAGACAAATAGACAAATAGGCAGATAGATAGATAGATAGACAGATAGACAAATAGATAGATTGATGGATAGATAGATAGACAAATAGACTTATATACAAATAGACAGATAGACAAATAAACATATAGATAGATATAGAAATAGACAGACAGATAGATAGATAGGCAGATAGACAAATTGATAGAAATGAAGAAAGATAGATAGATAGATAGATAGATAGATAGATAAGCAGACATATAAACAAATAGAGAAATAAATAGACTGAAAAATAGATGACAGATTGATAGAGATATAGACATCAACACAATAAAGCAAATAGAAAGATAGTTTGATAGATAGATAGACAGATAGACGAGTAGATATATAAAAAGATAAAACAATAAATAGTTAGATATATAGATAGACAGATAGATAGAAAGAAAGAGAGAGAGACTGATCATTTAGATACATAGATAGAAAGATAGATAGACACAGACAGAAAGACATTTAGAGAGATAGTCAAATAAAAATATACACAAATT
>JAREIK010009559.1:0-44821 GCA_029783825.1 Sapria himalayana
TAATGGAAAATATCTGCTTGGCTAATGAAATAAGTAGAAAAATATGATCCAAAACAGAGGGCAAAATGTTATTATAAAGTTGGATCTATCCAAGGCTTTTGATAGAGTAGAATGGAGCATTCTTTGTTCTATCATGAGAAAGATGGGTTTCTCTGAAACATGGATAGATTTGATTTATAGATGTATTTCTAATACATGGGCTAGAATTATCATAAATGGAAAGGTAGGAGAAGAAATAAAACCAGTTAGAGGTTTAAGACAGGGTGATCCACTTTCACCATCATTATTTAACATTTATCTGGAACTTTTAATAGTTAACCTTAAAGATCAAATGCTGAATGGTATGATATGCACTTTTAGACAGCCGAGGAACACTCCATTAGTGAGTTTCCTTGCATATGCAGATGATGTGATTATATTCACTAATGGTAGTAGCAAATCACTACATAATCTGATGAATTTATTGAAATGCTCAGAGGAAGAAACAGGTCAAAAATTAAATAAAAGAAAATGCCAATACATGATATCATATAAGGCTCCAATTGCATTAGCTCATAAAATCAAAAACATTTCAGGTTTCTCCCATAACAAAAGAGAAATGATCTATTTGGGCTGCCCGATATATGAAGGTAAACTTAAGTTAGTATATTTAAAATTTTTATTAAATAAATTAAAAAAAATCTCAGGATGGAAGGAGGAATGTTTAAGTATGGGGGGCAGAATTACTCTAATAAAACATGTTTTGGAAAGTCTTCTAATGCATAATATTATGAAAATTCAACCTTCAATTTCTATTATTAAAAAAATTGAAAAGATTTAGCTAACTTTTTATGGGGGAAAAGAGGGCAAATATAAACTACACTGGAAAAAATGGAGAAACTTATGCTATGCAGTTCAAGAAGCTGGATTGGGTTTTGTTAAGCTTATTGATTTAGCAAAAGCATGAGCAAGCAAGAGATGGTGGAGGTTGAAAGAAATAACCCCTCTATGGTCTAAATTTATGAGGGAAAAATATTGTTATTAAGGATGATATCAATAAAGTAAAGAATAAAAGTAAGTGGTCACAGATATGGACACAATGCTTAAACAAAAAGATTTAGTTGATAGATTTTCTATACTTACTAAAAAGGATGGAAATGGAATTTAAATTGGATGGAGCATTTTCATTAAAAATAGTAAAAATGAATTAAGAAAAAAGCTAAAAGAACATACATTATTCAAATGGGCTTGGAATAATGATAATCCACAAAAAATTAAAACTTTTATGTGGAAAAGTTTTATCTAATATTATCCAATTGACAATAATTTAAAGAAGAAAGGAATTAAGCTGGTATCTAGATGCGAGTGTTGCTTAAATGAAATTGAAACATTGGACCATCTCCTTTCACACGGAAGAATGGCAGCAGAGATATGGAAGAGACTAGGCTTAGAAATGAATTTAAAATATGAACATCTAAATTTAAAATGTAGGCTTCAGAAATGGATTAATCTAAAAGTTTCTAGCCCAGTGCAGAAAATGGATTAAAATCAATGTGCCACTATTTGTTATCTGGTGCATTTGGAAGGCTAGAAATAAAAGTAGATTTGAAGGCTATAATATGATAATAGAAGATATCTGGAAAGATATTAAAGAATAAACAAGTAAAATTTCAGAATCGAGCCCTATAAAAATTCAAGGCTCGAAGAGGGATAAAGAAACCTTAATCTTATGGAATCTAAAAGAAAAACAGCCTAAACAATTTAAAATAATAAGTATAAAATGGGAAAAACCATCACACGGTAGAATATCTCTAAACACAAATGGTAGCTTCGATAGAGATATGGGCGAAGCAGGAGGAGGTGGAGTGATTAGAGACTCGAAAGGAGGGCTAATATTAGCCTTCAGTAGAAAGATGCAAGCATCCTCGGCCATCCATGCTAAGATATTAGGTTTAAGAGAGGGAATTAAGTTATGTAGAAACTTAGAAAGTAAAAATATAGATATTCAAATAGATTCAAAAATTGTTGTAAATTTAATCACAAAGCAGACAAAGATGTGGAGATATGAAGATGACATGGAGGATATTCTACATGATATAAACTCTCTAAACTTTTCTATAAAGCACATTTTCAGAGAAGCGAATGCATTAGTGGATATATTAGCAAAAGATGGAAGAAAGAAAGGTGATCAATAATATAATGAAAGAGTTTACCAGAAAAATTTACTGGAATTTTAAAACTGGATAGTAAGGAATTTCCTTATATTAGAAAGACTAAAAATATTAATTAAAACTTGCCGATCAAATAGGAAAATAAGATTGCATAATGGATCACCCTAGTCATGAGGGGTAATCGATATAAGTGGGTAAGGCTATCACAAAAGGGATAAGGTAAGTGGCTTTTGCATGCGTGGTTTTTCTGTTTTTTTTCTACAGGTAGAAATGAAAGAAGAAACCCAAACTAAGTTGAAATAACATTAGGGGGTTGGTCAGGAAAAGGTAATGGATGTATAGATATGTAGTCTTTTCTACAGGCACTCAAATCGAATCTGCATAAGGCAACCTTCAGTCCTTAGCTCGGGGGATGATACTACATGGAAGGCTAGATATCTGTTTAAATGTTATTGCTAGAAGTCTGTATTATATTGCTGGAAGTCTGTGTTTATTAAAAAAAAAGAATAAGAAGAATAAAAAGAAAAAGAAGAATAAGAAGAATGATAAGAATAATAAGAATATAAAGAATAAAAAGAATAAGAAGAATAAGAAGAAAATGAAGAATAAGATGAATAAGAATAATAAGATGAATAAAAAGAATAAGAAGAATAAGTATATTAGGAAGAATAAGATGAGAAAAATAATAGAAGAATAAGAAGATTATGTAGAAAAAGAAGAATAAGAAGAATAAGAAAATAAGTAAAATAGGAAGAATAAGAAGAATAATAAGAATAAGAAGAATAAGAATAAAAAGAACAATAAGAAGAATAAGAAGAATAAGAAGTATAAGAAGAATAAGAAGAACAAGAATAATAATTAGAATAAGAAGAATAAGAAAAATAAGAAAAATTAAAACATTTATAAGAATATGAAGAATAAAAAGAATAATAAGAATTAGAAGACTATGAAGAATAAAAAAATTAGAAGAATTTGAAGAATAAGAATAATAAGAATAATAAGAAGAATAAGATGAATAATAATAATAATAAGTATAAGAAGAATAAAAAAATTATGAAGAATAGGAATAAAAAGAAGAATAGAAAGAATAAAAATTATAAGTAGAATAATAAGTGTACTAAAAGAATAAAAAGAAAATAAGAATAGGAATTAAAAGAAGAATCAGAAGAATAAGGAGAATAACAAGAATAAGGAGAATAAGAAGAAAAAAAAATAAAAAGAATAAAAAAAATTAGAAGATTAAGAAGTATACAAAGAATGAGATGAATAAGATGAATATTAAGAATAATAATAATAATAATAATCAGAAGAAAGAGAAGAATAAGAAGAATAAGAAAACTTAGAAGAATAAGAAGAATAAGAAAATTAGAAGAATAGAAGAATAAGAAAAATTAGAAGAATATGAAGATTAATAAGAATATGAAGAATAAGAAAAATAAGAAGAAAATATGAATAAGAATAATAAGAAGATAAGAAAAATAAGAAGTATAAGAAGTATAAGAATAATAAAAAGAATAAGAAGAATAAGATAATAAGATTAATAAGAAGAATAGGAAGAAAAGGAAAAAAAAGGAAGAATAAGAAGAATAAAAAAAATAATTAGAATAAGAAGTATAAGAAGAATAATAAGAGTAATAAAAAAAATAAAAATATGAAGATTAATAAAATAAGAAGAAATTAAAATAAGAAGAATAAGAAGAATTCGAAGAATAAGAAGAATAAGAAGAAATAGAAGATTAAGAAGAATAAGAAGTATACGAAGAATAATAAGAATATGAAGAATAATAAGAATACGAAGAATAAGAAGAATACGAAGAATTAGAAGAATAATTAGAAGGATAAGAATAAAAAGAATATGAAAATAAGAAGATTAAGAAGAATAAACAAATAAGAATATAAGAATAGAAAGAATAAGAAGAATAATAACAATGAGAAGTTTAAGAATTATAAGAAGTATAAGAAGAATAAGAAGGGTAATAAGAATAAGAAAATAAGAAGAACAAGAAGAACAAGAAGAATAAAAAGAATAAAAAGAATAAGAACAATAATAAGAAAAATGAGAATAATAAGAATATAAAGAATAAAAAAGAATAAGAAGAATAAAAAGAAAATGAAGAATTAGATGAATAAGAATAATAAGATAAATAAGAAGAATAAGAAAATAAGTATAATAAAAAAGAATAAGATGAGAAAAATAATAGAAGAATTAGAAGATATGTAGAATAAAAAAATAAGAAGAATAAGTAGACTAGGAAGAATAAGAAGAATAAGAAGATAAAATAAAAGAATAATAAGAAAAATAAGAAGAATATGAAGAATAAAAAGGATAATAAGAAAATGAAGAATAGGAAGAATAATAAAAATAAGAAGAATAAAAAGAATAAGAAAAATAAGAAGAATAAGAAGAATAAGAAGATATAAGAAGAATACAAAGAATAAGAAAAATAAGAACGATAAGAAGAATAAAAAGAATAAGAAGAATAATAAGAATAAGAAAAATATGAAAATAAGAAGAATAAGAAGAATGAGAAGAATAAGAAGAATAAGAAGAAAATGAAGAATGAGATGAATAAGAATAATAAGATAAATAAGAATAATAAGAAGAATAAGTATAAAAAGATGAATAAGATAAAAAAAAGAATAGAAGAATTAGAAGATTATGTAGAATAATAAAATAATAAGAAAAGAAAGAATAATAAGATAATAAAAATAAAAATAATAAAAATAATAAAAAGAATAAGAAGAATACGAAGTGTAATTAGTATAAAAGAATAAGAAGAATAAGCAGAATAAGAAGAAAAAAAAATAAAAAGAAGAATAATAATAATAATAATAATAAATAAAAGAATAAGAAGTATAATAAGAATAAGAAGAATAAGAAAAATAATAAGAATAAGATGAATAAGAAGAATTGGAAGAAAATGAAGAAAAGATAGAAATGGAAGAATAATAAGAATAAGAAGTATAACAAGAATAAGAAGTATAACAAAAATAAGAGAGTAATAAGAAAATGAAAATAATAAGAATTAGAAGAATATGAAGAATATGAAGAATAATAAGAATAATAAGAATAAGAAGAATAAGAAGAATAAGAAGAATAAAAAATAATTAGAATAAGTAGAATAATAAGAATTAGAAGAATATGAAGAATAATAAGAATTAGAAGAATATGAAGAATAAGAAGAATAAAAAATAATTAGAATAAGAAGAATAAGAAGAATAAGAATAATACAAAGAATAAGAAAAATATGAACAATAAGAAGAATAAAAAGAAATAAGAAGAATAATAAGAATAAGAAAAATATGAAGAATAAGAAGAATGAAGAAGAAAATTAAGAATGAGATGAATAAGAATAATAAGATGAATAAGAATAATAAGAAGCAATCGTATAAGAAGAAGAAAAAGATAAAAAAAAAAGAATATTAGAATTATAACATTAAGTAGAATAAGAAGAATAAAAAGAAAAAAAAAATAATAAAAAAAATAATAAAAAAATAATAATAAGAATAAAAAGAATTAGAAGAACACGAAGTGTAATAAGAATAAAAATAATAAGAAAAATAAGAAGAATAAGAAGAATAAGGATAATAAGAAGAAAAAAATAAAAAAATAATCAGAATAATAAGAATTAGAAGAATAAGAAGTATAATAACAATAATAAGAATAAGAAAAATTAGAAGAATAATAATAATGAGTAGAATAAGAAGTTTTAGAAAAAATAAAAGTATAATAAGTATAAGAATAATAAGAAGAAAAATAAGAAAAGAAGAATAATAAGAATAAGAAGAATAAGAAGAATATGTAGAATAAGAAGATTAACAAGAATAAGTTGAATAAGAAGAAAAATAAAATAAGAAGAATATGTATAATATGAAGAATAAAAGAAAAACAACAAGAAAAAAATTTAGAAGAATAAGAAAAATAAAAAGATTAAAATAATAGAAAGAATAAGAAGAATAAAAAAATAATAAGAATAAAATTTATAAGTATAATAAGAAGAGTAATAAGAATAAAAGTATAAGAAGAATAAGAAGAATTACAAGAATAAAAAAATAAGGAGAATTTAAAAAATAAGAAGAAAAAAAAATAAGAAGAATAATAAGTATAATAAGAATAAGAATAAGAATAATAAGAATAATAAGAATAATAAGAAGAATAATAAAATAAAAATAATAAGAAGAATCAAAGAAAGAGAAGAATAATAAGAATAATAATAATAAGAAAAATAAGAAGAAGATGAAAATAAGAAATATAAGAAGAATAAGAAGAATAAGAAATATAACGAGAATAGAAAGAATATGAATAAGAATAATTAGAAAATAAGAAAAATAAGAATAATATGAATAAAATTAAGAAGAATAGGAATAATAAGAAGAATAGGTAGAAAATAAAAAATAAAAAAAATAAGAATTATATGAATAAAAGAATAATAATAATAATAATAATAATAACGATAAAAGATAATAATAATAATAATAAGAATAAGAAGAATAAAAAGAATAAGAAGAAAAAGAATAATAAGAAGAATAATAAGAAAAAGAAGAAAAATATGAATAAAAGGAATTAGAAGAATTTCAACAATAAGAAAAATAAGTAGAATAATACGATTAACAAGATTAAGAAGAATAAGAAGAAAAAAAAAGAATAAGTAGAATACGAAGAATAATAAAAAAAAATAAGAATAAGAAGTATAAGAATATTAATCAGAGTAATTATAGTATGAATAATATGAATAATAAAAAATGAAGAATTAGAATAAAAAGATGAATAAGAAGAATAAGAAGAATTAGAAGAATAAGAAGAATAAGAATAATAAAAAGAATAAGAAAATTAGATGAACAAGAAGGATAAGAAGAATAAAAAGAATAAGAAGAATAACAACAATAAAAAAATAAGAAGAATAATAAGAATAACAAAAAAATAAGAAGAATAACAATAAAAAAAATAAGAAGAATAAAAATATTAAAAATATTTGAAATAAAAAGTTGAATAAAAAGAATAATAAGAATAATAAGAATAAAAGTATTATACGAATAAGAAGAGTAATAAAAATAAAAAGAAGAAGAAGAATAAAAGAATAATAAGAATTAGAAGAATAAAAAGAATTAGTAGAATAATAAAAATAATAAGAATAAGAAGTATAACAATATTAATAAGAATAATTACAGTATGAATAACATGAATAATAAAAAAAGAAGAATTAGAATTATAAAATGAATAAGAAGAATAAGAAGAATAAGATGAATAAGAAGAATAAGAAGAATAAGTAGAATAAGAAGAATAAGAAGAATAAGAAGAATAAGAAGAATAAGAAGAATAAAAAGAATAAGAAGAATAAGAAGAATAAGATTAATAAGAATAATAGGAATAATAAAATGAATAAGAAGAATAAAATGAAAATGAAGAATAGAAACAAAATAAAAAAAATAATAGAAGAATAAGAAGAATAAAAAGAATAAGAATAATAAGAAGAATAGAAAGATTAAAAAAAAGATTAGTTGAATAAGAAGTATAAAAAGATTAAGAAAATATGAAGAATAAGAACAATAATAAGTAAAAGAAGAATAAATGATTAATAAGAATAATAAAAATAAGAAGAATAAGAAAATAAGAAAAATAAGAAGAATAAATAGAATAAAAGAAAAAGAAGAATAAGAATTATAATAAGAATAATAACAATAAGAATATTAAAATTAATAAGAATAATAAGTTAAATAAGAAGAATAATAAAATAAAAAGAATAACAAGAATAAGAATAATAAAAGACTAAGAAGAATTAGAAGAATTAGAAGAATAATAAGAATAAGAAGAATAAAAAGATTAAAAGATTAAGAAGAATAAGAAGAATAAAAAAATAACAAGGAAAAAAATAAGAAGAATAAAAATAATAGAAGATTAAGATGATTAAGAAAAAAAGGAAGAATAAGAAGAATAAGAAGTATAAGAAGGATAAGAAGTGTAAGAAGAATAAGAACAGTAACAAGAGTAATAAGAATAAAAAGAGTAAGAATAATAAGAATAGTAAGAAGAATAAGAAGAATAAGAAAGCTCAGATCACAATCTCCTTCTTCTATGTTTTAAAGTTAGAGAGAGAAACAATAAAACTTTTATATATCAAAACATGTTGAGTTTGCTTAAATAGTTTGATGAAATAGTAAGAAACTCATTGCAAGGGCCATCAAATGGGAATCCCATGTAGGCACTAGTTATAAAAGTATGTAGGTTAAAATTAGAACATAGTAGCTGAAATAGAGAAAGATTTGGGTATATAAATAAGAATATTCAGGATGTTGAATCTAATGCCAGCATAATAAATATAGAGCATGAGAATAATACGGATGAATTCTCTAGAGTTAAGATAAATAAAGCAAATGCAGAATTAAAACTATTGCTACATATGGAAAAAATATTTTGGAAACAAATGGCCAAAGTAAAGTGGCTCAAAAAAGGGGATAAAATACTAAGTTTTTTTACACAGTTGTGTAATTAAAAAATCAAAGGCAAGAAATAAAAGGAATCAATAATGATATTGGCAAGTGGATAGACGTGGAGGGAGAGTTTTAAAATGTTTTGGAAGATTACTTTAAAAGTCATCTTTTTGGTTACAATCAACAAAGGGACGACTCTTTAATTTGACAAATATATGAAAGAGTAACTAAAGAACAAAACAAACTATTAGAAGAGTGCCCTGGTGAGGAAAAGATTAAAGCTATTGTCTTTAGTGGAAATAAAAATAATGCAGTGGGTCTAGACGGATGGAATAATGGATTTTATCTATAAAACTGGAATATAATAAATAAAGAGCTGATGGCCGCAATTGCCTGGGTTTTTGTAGGACCAAAAATCACAAAATCATGGGCCAGCTCATATATTATATTAATACCCAAGAAGGATAATCTACAAAAAAAGTGAGGATTATAGTCCCATAAGTCTATTTAATTTGGTATATAAAATTTTGAAAAAAGCTCTACAGAATAGATTAAATAGGTTAATACTTTCCATCATTTTAGTAGAACAAGTAGGTTTTGTTAAAAATAGATTGATGATGGAAAACATTAATTTAATTGTAGAATTGATGAAATAATTAGGGGCTAATGTTAGGGGTCATAATATGATTATGAAGTTAGATTTATCTAAAGCATTTGATAGAGTATAATGGGATATTTTATGCTACACAATGAGAAAAATTGGATTCTCAGAATTCTGGATAAATCTAATGTATAGATGTATCTCTAGCACATGGGTTGAAATTTTAATTAATGGGAAGGCAAGTGAAGCATTCAAGCCAGTTAGAGGACTTAGAGAAGTGGATATATATATATATATATATATAGAATTGTTAATAACAAATTTAAAAGAAAAAATGGAGGGTAATATTATTAACTTTAAACAACCTAGACATACTGCGAATGTAAGTTGCCTTGCTTACACGGATGATTTAATTGTTTTTACAAATGTGGGGAGCACATAACTAAAGAATATGATGAAACTATTTGATATAATAGAGGAAGAAATGGGGCAACAACTTAATAAAAATAAATGTCAATTTGTGCTTACGAGGAAAACACTTTAAAGGACAATTCAAAGAGTCAAAAGAATTATAGTCTTTGAGCAGAGTAAAGGGGCATTAATGTACTTGGGATGTCCTATATACAAAGGCAAAATGAAATAAGAATATCTAACATTCCAAATAAATAAATTAAGAGTTAAAATAGCGGGATGGAAGGAAAACATGTTAAGTATGGCTGGACGAATCACATTAATCAAAAATTTTTTTCTAGGAACTATTGCCCATATCTTAATGTCCTTACAGTAGTTAAAGAAGGTCTTGAGCAGCTTAGAAAAGGAAATGGAAAACTTCTTATGGAGTAAAATTCAGGAAAAAATAAGCCACTTTGAAAAAAATGGGATGATATATGTTGTTTTAATGAGGAAGCGGATCTAGGTTTGAATAAATTAAATGATATGACCAAAGCTTGGGCATGTAAGAACATATGAGGCTCAAGCAGAATGATAGCCTCTGGGCGAGATATATGAAACCTAGATATGGGTCAAGAGATAAAGCATGTAAGAATGCAAAAAAAGCATCTAAAAGTTGTACCATGATGTTTAAAAAAAGAAATTAGTTGAAAGTAATGCACGCCTAATTAACAATAAATGGAGATGGACTCTAAATCCACACGGGAGGTTCATGCTTAAAAGCACAAAATTATTAGTAAGAAAAGAAAAAATTAGTCAAAAAGTTTTTAAGGGAGCCTAAGTGAAAGAGAACCCACAAAAAATTAATGTATTTATGTGGGAGCTTTTAACGAATGCCATTTCGGTGGATTCGAATATTTACATGAAAGGGGTTTAAATTAGCTTCCATATGTGAATGACGTTATACTAGCATAGAAAGTGCAAATCATTTATTTTCAATAGGGAAAAGTACGGTGGGTGTTTGGAATTATCTAGGGAGAGATGCATAGTTAAGAAATAAGTTAGAAGATATCAAGGAAAGATTAATGAGATGGAGGATAAGTCCCACAAAGAATAAAGTATGAAACTGACTAAGGAATTACATCTCGCATAACATAATCTGGAATATGTGGAAAGCCAATAATAGAAGTAGGTTTGAGAATATTAAAAAGAATGCTAATCATATAATAGAAGAAATTAAAAAAGAATATTCATGGATATCAGTAGGATTCCCAATAAAACTTACAAACATGGAAATTGATGATGAAAAAAGAAGGTTATGAGGATTACAATCAATTAAGGAAAAAATCCCTGATGTTTGAATGGTGTGTTGGAAAAAATCTCCATAGGGAAGGCTTACTTTAAACACAGAGGGTAGTTTCAAGAGGGATAAGGGGGAGGAGGTGTGATAAGAAATGAGTAGGGTAGCATTCTAAAAGCTTTTAAAATGAAAGAAAAAGCATCATCAGTCTTGCATGCATAAATTTTTACCTTACACAAAGACCTAAAATATGCAAAGAAAACTTTTATTTTAACATACGAGTACAGATGGATTCTTGTATACTGGTGAACTTGGTCACAAATAAGATAAAAATGTGGTAGTATGATGAACAGATAGAGTCATTCAAGATTCTTTTAACCAATATAAAAGGAAAAGTTATGCATATATATAGGAACTATAATGCTTTAGCAGACAACTTAGCTAAAGAAGGTTTGAAGAAGGGGCTTCAAGAATTTGAGGGGGCTGATATACCAGAGAAATATAAAGGTATGTTCATATTAGATAAATTAGAATACTTGTATATTAGAATTCAAAGTAGTAGCGGGAAAAGAAATCTTTAATCTCCCCGGTCTTGTGGAAAAATTATAAAAATATACTTTGCTATGTTTTAGTTTTTAGGATTATAGGTATAAGTTAAGATGAAAAGATATGAAAATGGCCTATGGCATTAAGGTTAAAAAGGGAAGTGACTTAATGTCACTGCCTAAGTAGATATTTGGTTAATAAGATAATTCTATGTGGTGAAGTTCTTATTGTGCAGTCAGCTTGCTATATTAAATAGTGTAAGAAACTATGATGTTGGTCAAAAGACAATATATATTTCACTGGTTTGGTATGCTTAAAATGTAGGGACTACATTGGAACACAAGGTAGAGAGTGAGGCTGCCAAAATATAGTAATGCTAGTGGTCAGGAAGCAATTTAAATATAAATATCTATTTTCTATTTTTTTGGCTTTGTAGGCTTGTGGTATAGGGGATATAGTCAAATGCATACAAGATGAAAAGGAAGATAGGTGAACATGAATAGAACAACAAATAGTCTGTCAAAACATACTAAATATAGGATGATAAATAAAGCTACAAAAAGAAGATCAGTTATGGGTGTCAAATGCATGATTCATTTATTTTATTTTCAAGGGTGTAAAATGGGATAAGGGCTACTTTAGAGTCAATCATATATTCTGTCTTACTCTTCTTATTCTTCTTATACTTCGTATTCTTATTATTCTTCTTATCTTCTTATTCTTCCTATTTTTATTATTCTTCTTATTCTATTACTCTCATTATTATTCTTATACTTCTTCTTCTTATTATTCTTATTTTTCCTATTTTTTTTTATTCATCTTATTCTTCTTATTTTCTTATTCTTAATATACTTCATATTCTTATTATTCTTTTTATTATTCTTATCCGTCTAATTCTTCTTATTCATCTTATTCTTCTTATTCTACTAAATCATCTTATTCTTCTTATCCTTTTAATCCTTCTTATACTTCTTATTTTTTTTATTTTTTTTATTTTTTTTATTCTTATTATTCTTCTTATTCTACATATTCATTTTATTTTTCTTATCCTTCTTATTCTTCTTATCTTTCTAATCCTTCTTATCCTTTTTATTCTTTTAATTCTTCTTATTCTTCTTATTCTTCTTAGTATTCTTATTCTTCCTATTCTTCATTTTTTTCGTATAATTAATAAACATATTTTCTTTATTCTTGTTTTTTTAACTTATTCTTCTTTTTCTTTTTATTCTTTTTATTCTTCTTTTTCTTTTAATTCTTTTTATTCTTCTTATTCTTATTATTCTTCTTATTCTTCTTATTCTTCATATTCTTCTTATTCTTCATATTCTTCTTATTCTTCTTATTCTTCTTATTCTTCTTATTTTTCTTATTATTCTTATTCGAGTTATTATTTTTATTCTTATTATTCTTCTTTGTCTACTTATTCTTATTATTCTGAATTTTTCCATATTTTTCTTATTCTACTATTTCATTATATTCTTATTATTCTTATTTTATTCTTCTAATTCTTGTTAATCTTCTTAATCTTCATATTTTTATTTTTTTTCCTTATTATTCATATTTTTGTAATTGTTCTTATACTTATTCTTTTTTTTATTCATATTTTAATTATTTTTCTTATTACATATAATCTTGAATTTTTTTATATTCTACTTATTCTTTTTATTTTTCTTATGCTTCTTATTCTTTTATTCTTATTTTATTCTTATTTATCTTCTTATTCTTTTTTATTCTTTTTATTCTTTTTATTCTTCTTATTTTTCTTATTCTTCTTATACTTCTTATTTTCTTATTGTTCTTATTCTAGTTATTCTTCTTATTTTTCTTTTTTTTTTATTCTTTTTATTCTTCCTATTCTTCTTATTCTATTTATTCTTGTTAATTTCTTAATCTTATTCTTCTTCTTATTCTTCTTATTTCTTTTATTCTACTTTTTTATAATTTTAGTTATTCTTTTTATTCTTTTTATTCTTCTTATTCTTCTTATGCTTCTTATTCTATTTTTTCTTATTATTCTTCTTTATCTTTTTAGTCTTTTTATTCCTTATTAATTTCTTATTCTTGTTATTCTTCTTATTCTTTTTATTCTGATAATTCTTTTTATTCTTCTTATTCTTTTTATTTTTCATATTCCTCTTATTTTTATTATTCTACTTATTTTTTTTATTCTTCTTATTCTTCTTATTCTTCTTACTCTACTTACTCTTCTTATTCTTCTTATTCTTTTAATTATTCTTATTCTTCTTATACTTCATTTTTTTCTTATTCTTATTATTCTTATTAATCTTTTTATTCTTTTATTCTAGTTATTCTTTATATTCTCCTAATTCTTCTTATTCTTCATATATTTTATTTTGGTTATTCTTCTTATTCAACTTATTCTTCTTATTCTTATTATTTTTCTTATTCTTCTATTTTTCTTATTCTTTTTTTCTACTTATTATTCATATTTTTCTTATTCTTCTTAAACTTTTTATTCCTATTATTCTTTTATTCTTTTTATTCTTTTTCTTCATCTTATCCTTATCTTCTTCTTTTTCTTTTATTCTGATTATTCTTTAATTTTTCTTTTTCTATTTATTCTTATTCTTCTTATTCTTCTATTCTTTTATTCTTCTTATTCTTCTTATTCTAGTTTTTCTTCTTATTTTTATTATTTTTCTTAATCTTTTTTTCTTCTTTTTTTTGTTATTTTTATTATTTTTCTTATATTTCTTTTTCTTCTTATTCTTCTTATTCTTCTTATTCTTCTTATTCGTCTTATTCGTCTTATTCTTCTTATTCTTCTTATTCTTCTTATTCTTCTTATTCTCTATTCTTATTCTCTTATTCTTCTTATTCTTCTTATTCTTCTTATTCTTCTTATTCTATTCTTATTCTTCTATTCTTCTTATTCTTCTTATTCTTCTTATTCTTCTTATTCTTCTATTCTTCTTATTCTATCTTCTTATTCTTCTTATTCTTCTTATTCGTCTTTATTCTTCTCTTATTCTTCTTATTCTTCTATTCTCTTATTCTTCTTATTCTTCTTATTCTTCTTATTCTATCTTCTATTCTTCTTATTCTTCTTATTCTTCTTATTCTCTTATTCTTCTATTCTTCTTCTCTATTCTTCTTATTCTTCTTATTCTCTTATTCTTCTATTCGTCTTATTCTTCTTATTCTTCTATTCTTCTTATTCTTCTTATTCTTCTTATTCTTCTTATTCTTCTTATTCTTCTTATTCTCTTACTTCTTTCTCTATTCTTCTTCTTCTTCTCATTCTTCTTTAATTCTTTCTTATCTTCTTATTCTCTTATTCTTCTTATTCTTCTTCTTTTAGTATTCTTTTATTCTTGTTATTCTTCTTAATCTTTTTAATTCTTCTTATTCCTCTTATTCCTCTTATTCCTCTTATTCCTCTTTTTTTAATTCTAATTATTCTTCTTATTCATTTTTTCTTCTATTCATTTTTTTCTTCTTATTCATCTTCGTATATTTTTCTTCTTATTCTATTTATTCTTCTTATTCTCTATATTCTTCTTATTCTTTTATTCTACTTATCTTCATATTTATGTTATTCTTCTTAATCTTTTATTTCTTTATTCTTCTTATTCTTCTTATTCTTTTATATTTTTTATTCTTCTTATTCTTCTCACTACAAGAAAATATCAATTTTGCTTCGTAAATTTTGCTAGGTAAAAATTCTTAGTTAATTTGCGAGGGAATAGCTAGGTAATAGGAAGCGATTTTTGATTTTACATTGAATTATAAATTTGTGATGGATTTGTGATGTATTAGTAATGAAAATTTATAATTGAAAAGTATCCCTAGCTAATATTGTCATAGATTTTCGTGTAATGAATTATTGATAATTTTCCAAATGACTTTTTCGATTGATTTTTTCTAGCTAATTACATCGGGATTAAATCCGATGTTAAACTATTATCTGAATTTTTTAATTATTTTATATTTAATTGCATGCGATAATTCTTTAAATAATAATTTTTACAAAATATATGCATTTAGCTAGGGATTTTCCCTAGATATTTCTACTGGAAATAATTTATATCGCTAATCTTTAGTGATTTAAATTTTTTAATATATAATTTGTTTTATTATTTTATGCAATTTTGTATACTAAAGGTATGTCATAGTCTAGAGATGTGCAATCATTGAAAAACATATTCTCTTGATATAATTATAAAAATACGATATCATAAATAAATAATTTCAAAAATATATAAATATGAAAAATAATTTATATTAATAAAGACTACAATAACTAATTTTTTGAGTATAAAATTTTTGAAAAATTATACATAAATTATTCTATAATTTTTAATTATGAAATTTAAAATTTTGTTTAAAAAAATATTAAATAATTAATTTTATAATTATAATAATTTTTAAAGATATTTTAAAAAATAAATGAAAATACATTAAAATTTCACTAATAAAAAGCTAAAATAATTCAATTATGATTTAATAAAAAATATTTACAAAAATATCTAAATTAACTAATAAACTAGTAAATATTAATATTATTTTAAGTTAAAAAAATATTTTTTGATTATAGGAAACTTTTAAAATATAATTACTAAAAAATATTAAAATTTTGAAAATCTATAAAATTTCAAAATTTTCATAAAATTTAAAAGAAAATAAATTGATATTTAAAAATAAATACATAGATGCTCGCCCCTAGTAAAATATATTAGAATTAAACAATTGGGTAAATTTTTTACTATTAACTTTTAATATTTCATCTTTATTAAAATAAAAATTATAACTTTTTTTAATAATTTTTTCACTTTAAGTAATTTTTAAAATTTTATAAATTTTAAATTTTATCAAAAAATTTGAAATTTTATGCCCTTAAAATTATTTCATATTATCTTTATAAAAATTAAATGAATTCTTTAAAATGTAAAAACATAAAATATAAATATTATATATTTTTTAACATAATGAGTTTTTATAACTCTTAGGAGAGTGGCTTGAAGATCAATCATCTTTTATGTTTGCCTTGCTATATGAAGTTTGGAAATTTTCTAGCCATTTGATTTTGTTTTCTAGTTATAAGGCTAAATATCTATTTTTTGAAGTTGTTTATATATTTATTGTTTAATTATTTTGATAATTAAAAATTTTAAGGTATTTATTTTTCATATGTACCATGATACATGCACATAAACTTGTTGAATATATTTGATAATAAAAAAAATATGATTCTTTATGTATTTTATAAATTTATTGTTTATCTAAACTTTTGATAATGAAAAATTAAATATTTTGGGAATTTTAAAACTTCAAAAGACTATCATTCTCCATTCACTTGTTGTCGAGACTCCAAAGACAACTTTAACAAGCACCAAACTCTTTTGCAATCTGCGTCTCTCTTTCGACACGGATACATCATAACCTAATAGTAGAGTAAACGAGAATTCCTTCAACCATAAGTTTCTTATTATTTGAGTACGCTTTATACCATAACTTTCATCGATTATCTTAATGTAGTAGTGTGTTTTGGATTCTGCTGGTTGTTTTTTTCGAATTCTTTTTCTAACCTAACTATTACCATTTATTGCATTTTTCATAGAAATTATATAGTAGATATTTGAATCTATATGATATCATGTAAAGTCATGTTTTTACAACAATTATATAAATACCGAAGATCTTCCTCATACACAGTATTAATTTGGATGTTTGTGGTAGATCATTACAAGTACCAAAATCATTAATCACCATGGTATGATTGGATTACTTATATACACTGATTCGTATACATGCTTCATGCATGTATGATATAATGCATTCTCATTATGTGAATGTTGATGTTGCATAGTAGGTATGCACGCTTGAAATCCAAGTTTTTTGACACTCAGATAGTCTTGTGGTTTTGGATGTTATTCACAAAATAGGTGTTGGTGTTTGTGGTGAGCAGTGTGTATATAACAACATATTTAATATTTACATAATAAATTATGTAAATATGATGATCCCAAGATTAATAACACATAAATATATATAAGTGTATTTTACTATAGTATAACTATAATAACAATATACATAACTATATATAAATATAACAACATATATTTAATATACATATGCAAATACATATATATATATATATATATATATATATATATATATATACTATATATAAATATAACCACATATATTTAATATACATATAAACTATAATTATATATTTAATATACATATAAACTATAACAACATATATATAACATATATTATATATTAATATACATATTTAATATACATATAAACTATAATTACATATAAACTATAACAATATATATATAACATATATTTAATATACATATAAATGTATTTCACAATATGTATATCAACATATTGTCTAAATATATATAATTACATGAAAACCTATATTTAACTACATCTACAACATGTATAACACCATTTATAACTATATGTATAACTATGTGTGCAATCGGACATACAACTATAATTATAATTAAAACTTATAACAACATATATATAACTATATGTTTGCCTATATATGTATATCTATTTATAAAAATTTGTATAACTATATAAATCTTTGTATAACTATATTTGTAACTATGTAAACTATTTTTATAACTAGATTTATAACTATATATAACTATTTTTTTAACTATATAATAATTGATAACAATATGTATAATTCTATATAACTATATTTCTAACAAAATATACTATATGTTTAATAATATATAACTATATATAATTATATTTTACTATATGTATAACTATAAAAACATTATATATAACTAGATCTTTAACTACATACATATTTATAACTATATGTATAATTAAATATAATTATATATACCTCTATTTATAATTTAATATAATATAGGTATAAGAACACATAACTATAATAATTGTCTTTTACTATATGTATAATTATAACAATATTATACATAACTATATTTAATTATATAATTAGCAACATAGATTTAATATACATATTTATATATTAGTATATAAAAATGTATTTTAGCTATATTTATACTTATACATGACTATATGTAAATATATAAAATTACATGAAAAAATATATATACCTACATGTATAAATATAAGTATACCTATAATTATAACTATATGTATAACCACATGTAACTATATTTATAATTACATGTATACAACATACAACATTATGGTTAACTATATGTGTATAACTATTTATAAATATTTGTATAACTATATAAAACTTATATAATTTAAAATAACTATATTTGTAAGTATGTATACATATATATATATATTTATATATCTATATACATATATGTAAATATATATATTTGTATATAACTTTGTATACATTTACATATAATTACATATAACTTCTTGTATGAATATATATATATATATATATATATATATATGTTTAACTTTATATAACTATTTATAACTATATATACTATATGTATAATAACATAAAACTATATATAATTGTATGTTACTATATGTTTAATTATAAAAACATTATACATAAGTATATTTAAATATATAATCAACAAAATATATTTAATATACATATTCATATATTAGTATATATAAATGTATTTAACTATATCTATACTCATACATAACTATATGTATAAATATATAAAATTATATGAAAAATATATATATATACCTACATGTATAGATATAAGTAAAACTATATGTATAATTCTATTCAAATATATTTCTAACAAAATATACTATATGTTTAATATTATATAACTATATATAATTGTATTTTACTTTATGTATAATTATAAAAATGGTATATATAACTATATCTTTAACTAGAAACATATTTATAACTATATGCATAATTAAATATAATTATATATAACTTTATTTATAACTAAATATACTATAGGTATAAGAACATATAACTATAAATAATTGTATTTTACTATATGTATAACAATAAAAACATTATACATAACTATATTTAAATATATAATTAACAACATATATTTAAATAAATTTTTATATATTTGTATATAAAAATTTATTTAACTTATCTATACCTATACATAACTATATGTATAAATATATAATTTTATATGAAAAAATATATATACCTACATGTATAAATATAAGTATAACAATATGTGTAACTATATGTATAACCACATATAACTATATTTATAATTACATGTATTACAACATACACCATAATGTTTAACTATATGTATAACCACACGCACATGAACTTATTGAAAATATTTTGATAATAAAAAAATTGAGTCTTTATGTATTTTATATATTTCTTGATTCTAGTTTTGTACTTTGCATGGCTGACTAACCTAACCATTATTCTTTGTAGGACATCTGCTATGCAAACATGGCATCTCTTTTGGAAGTAGACTATTAAATGTTCATCCAGGTTTTTGTTTTTGATTTTAATTTTGATTTTGATTTTTTTTTTTGTTTTTTGAAATGTTATGCTGCGAAATGAGAGTTTTTGTGTTTGTGTTGATGCTGTTTGAGCCTTAAAATTGATGCAGTTTGAGCCTACACAAAGAAGAGGAAAGCCATATGTGACCAGAATAAAGCCATATTACTTCCTTTAGTGTGAGCCTACAAAATTGGTGCATGTAAAATATCAATCAACCAAAATATAACCAACACACAATATCAATTTTAATTTTTTTTAAATTTTTCAACACTATATTTATTTTGCACACTACCATAACACATAACATGCAATAATTACCCACACTACCTCACAAAGCATGCCACACTACATCCATATAACTCCCCATTACCTATCCACATACGCATCCACTATGCACACTGTCACATGGCACATGCCACACTCCCGCCTAATTTATGCAGCATAAATGTGATCTCATCAATATGAGCTATGGTGAGCTCACTTTACTTCCAAATTATGGTCATTATTTTGATCTTGTTAATGAAGTATGAGCTGTAGCTCTATCTATCTTTGTGAAGATAGGTTCCATGAAATATAAAAATGCTAAGGCTCAAAGAGCCCACTTTGTCTTTTTTTTTCTATAATCTTTACATTCCATTTTTTATTTATAGTTTTCATGAAATATAAAAATGCTAAGGCATTCAAGCACTTAAACCATTTTATCTAACTTTATGAAGAGGGAGAGAGGAGAAGTGAAACAGAACTACGGAAGCACGAGCAACTCATAATATGAACCATAGATGTCATTCCGTGCAAGATCTTGTAGTTTCAAAGCAAAGTAACCCAAGTTCATCAACTTATTCTCATGTGATATATATGTTTCACTTATATATCACTATGATGCATGTTGCTAGTGTACAATATACCATTAACTAATAATCAAGTTTTTGATTCCCAACAAATCATAGTTTATTTTTTCTGAATGACTATCATGTGGTTCATCTATCTTGACATTTAAGTTTATGTTAGAAGAATATGAGCATTTTTTAGAAACTCATCTTCTTTGATTTGGATTTTAGAATTGGATTTAGTGTTGTTGGTATCATATCTGCATTTTCCTTTTCTTCTTAGTTGATCACTACTATCTTTTTCATTGACTTTTATTTCCAATTTGGAATATGAATTCTACAAATTCAGCTAGTGTTTTTTCTTAATCTTAGTTGGACCTGCAATTTTGTGCATCTTGTTTTAGACTTGCACCGTAATATTCAAATTTTGATTTAATCATTTTTTTCAATTTTTTTTATTTTTGCATTTTCCAAGATCTGCACCACAAGCTTAATATTCTCATTTTCTATAAGTATAGATGAATATAAAGAAATGTAATGAATTAAGCGGAACTACATACAATTGGAGAATATGAATACAAAAATGCCCATAGACTATGCCATGTTCCAACTATTACCTAAATCATCAAGGTCAGATTTTTTATCTATAATGATGTAATATCTTCTTCATGTGCATATATAATCTCTCTGTCCCTCTTTATATATATATATATATATATATATATATATATATATCTCTCTCTCTCTAGCTATATATGTATCTATATGTTCATTTATTTTTTGTTCATTGTAGGTGTTATTTGTTCATCACGAGAAATGGGAAGGCATAAAAGCTTGATACTGGTCTCTTTAAAGTCATTTGTGAGTCAGCTGAAAGTCATAGAATCACTGACAATGCCAAGACCCTAAAACTTTCTTTACCAAAGAGACTCTCAAATGGTTACAAACAAGACCCACCAATTATTTTTCTAACCAAAGTTGATTATCACTTTTTCTTTTGAAGGTTCATGCAGTTTTTTAATGCACCTAAAGTTTTGGAAATTGTTAATGTGTTTGTTGAGGAAATGCCCTAGGTGGAAGCAGCCTGGAAAATTTACTCTCAGTTAGTATTATTTATTTAAAATACAATCTACTTTTTCTAAAGAAGATGAATATATATATATATATATATATATATATATATATATATATATGAATATCTCTCAAATTTTGTGTTAGGCAGGAGCTTTGAGTAATGAGTACAGATACATGGTTACACAATTGAAGATCAATTATGTATGATTTCATCAGAATGTTATCTTTATTAGTTTGGTTATTAGATGAGTTATACACGAGTCTCTATGATTCACAAAATACTACAAGATGGAGGAGTGGAATGTAAATATAAAGAAGGGTGTTTTGTGTGCTATTCTTAATTAGATTTTGAATAAAAAACTCTATCACTCTTAAATTTATTGCGATGATTTTTCCTTGGAAGGGATGGAGCTAAAACTATGGCAAGAGCTGATGTCACAAAGTAAAGAAATTTGTTCTAGTTCATATTCTTCTTGATTTGTTTCTCATTCAAAAGCTTTGAAATCTTCATAGATTTAATCTTAAGCTTTAGTGTTACCTTTTTTTTTTCTTGCAAGAAAGAACTTTGAGAGTGATTGATGTGCACCTTGCTACTATGAAAAAAGATATGTTATTTGATTGTGCAATTGCATCATCCTCTAGTTTCAACCCGAAAATTGAATCAGAGCTACTGCTCTTCTCTGATCAAGTTAGTGCTCCTCTATTGTAGTAAGCTCACTTGGCGATGAATTAAAATGTGCATGTCAATCCTTCCTTTTTCTTATGACTTATTGAGGAAAATATTATTATTATGTCATTTTAAATTGCATGTACTTTTTATTAATCAAAAGTGGGTCAATCATCCATTGTAGCACATGACAACTAAAAAATGACTTCATATACATTTACATATTTTTTTCAATTACAAAAAATCTAGAGGTTAGTTATGCTTTTTTTTGCTGCTATTGATCCATCAAATAATTTGCAAATTTCTTTATTCTTTTGAGTGTTATTGAATGTTTTTAGTGATAGAACATGTGCACTAAAAAATATAGTTTACATGTGCACTATAACAACATAGTGCATGTGTGCACTACCCTTGGTACTAGCTATGCTGTAAATGTTTTTCTTTTGGGGAATATGAAGGTGCCCATTGTGCCCTTGGTATCACTAGGTGTTTCATTTCAATTGAGGGCTGCATAAATTTTAAATTTTTTGCCCCTTGCTTTGTACCAAATCATAACTCATACTTTGCACACTTGGCAAGCACAATAGTGTGAAAGGATGAGATGGTAAAAAAATTGAAAGAACATTTGGTGTGTATTTGTGAGTGACACTAGTCAACCTTTGGTGTCAATTAGGAGAGTTATGGTATGTAATGAATATGTATGTACAAAATATTATTTATATAATGTTGATATTGTAGGAAGAAAAGACATATCAGATAGCATCAAAATTATTGTCAGCATCAATATTTGTTTTATGGATGAAATAATGCACAATGATTGGAAAATGCTATAAATGTGCCACAAAACTCAATAATTCGCTCAGTCACTTTTCATCATGTATATTGGTAAATGCTATATAAGTGATGGTTAGATCTATAATTTTTAGTAAATTAATAAGTTTCCATCCTTCATATCATTTAAATTTGAATTGATATAAATGCAAGAAATGAAATAAGTAAATGATGAGATGAAATAAATGAAGAATGCAAAAGCAACCTTAACAACCTTAACAAGATATGAAGTTGATGAATTAATTTTAAATGATTATATACTTATGTTATATTAGTGTTTTAACATGTAACTTTTGTAATTTAATTATTTTAAAATTGTTATTATTTTTTGTTAATTATAAAAAATGGTTTATAGTATATGTTTTTATTTAAATTAATATAAAATATTAAAAAAATGTAATTAAATTGTTGTAAAAAAATATAATTGTGTAAATTGAATTAGAATGGAAATAGCTAGGGAATTTTCAATCGCTAATTTAGCTAGGGAAGTTTCTATGTGTATTTAGTCAAAAAGTATTACTTATTATTCTTAATTATGATTAAATATAGCATTGGAAAATATATAATTAGCTAGGGAATATCCATAGCTATTAGGGATTTTTTGTAGTATCTTATTCTCCTTATTTTGTATTTATTTTTATGCTTATTTTTCTTATTCTTCTACATATTCTTCTTTTGCTTTTCATTATCTTATTATTCTTATTATATTTATTCTACTTATTCTTCTTATTCTTCTTAATCTTCTTATTATTTTTATTCTACTTATTCTTCTTATTCTTCATAATGTTCTTATTCTTCTTATTTTTCATAGCTATTAGGGAATATGTAGTGTCTTATTCTACTTATATTCTTCTTTTTTTTTATTCTTCTTATTTTTTAATTCTTATTTTTTTATTTTTATTCTTTTTATTCTTACTATTCTTATTTTTCATCTTATTCTTTTTTTTTTCTTTTTCTTCATATTCTTATTTATCTTTTTATTTTTCTTATTTTTCTTATTTTTCTAATTCTTTTAATTCTTCTAATTCTTGTAATTCTTGTAATTATTCTTATTCTTTTAATTTTTCTTATTCTTCTTATTTTTATTATACTTTTTATCCTTTTTATTCTTCTTATTCTTCTTATTTTTATTATACTTTTTATCTTTTTTATTCTTCTTATTCTTCTTATTCTTCATATTCTTTTTATTATTTTTATTCTACTTTTTGTAAATATTTATTTAATTCTTCTTATACTTCATTTTCTTTATTTTATTT
This sequence comes from Sapria himalayana, assembly GCA_029783825.1. Classification (NCBI taxonomy): domain Eukaryota; kingdom Viridiplantae; phylum Streptophyta; class Magnoliopsida; order Malpighiales; family Rafflesiaceae; genus Sapria; species Sapria himalayana. Next base: position 24,488 of record JAREIK010009559.1, read on the forward strand.
TAAATCTTCATATTTTTTAAACTTGTTATTGTTTTATTCTTTATATTCTTGTTTTATTATTATTATCATTCTGTTTCTTTTTATTCTTCTTATTCTAATTATTATACAATTTCTAATTTTCTTCTTTTCTTCATATTCTTCATATTCTTCTAATTCTAGTTATACTTCTTATTATTCTTATTCTAATTATTCTTCATATATTAGTTATTCTTCGTATTCTTCTTATTCAACGTATTCTCCTTAATTTTGTAATTTTTTATTCTTCTTATTCTAGTTATAATTCATATTTTTCTTAAACTTTTTATTCTTAATATTCTAATTATTATTTTTATTCTTTTTTCTTCTTCTGATTCTTCTTATTCTCCTTATTCTTTTTATTCTATTTTTATATTATTCTTCATATTCTAAATATTATTTTTATTATACTAATTATATTTTTTATTCTTATTATATTTATTTTTTTTGATTATTGTTATTCTTCTATTTCTTATTATTCTACTTATTCTGCTTTTTAATATTATTCATCTTAATCTTCTTATTTTTCTTTTTATTCTTATTTTTATTATTCTTCTTATATTTCTATTTTTATTATTATTATTTTTTCATCTTATTCTTAATAATAATATTTTTATTCTTATTTTAATTAATTTTGTTATACATCTTATTATTTTTATTCTTCTTATTCTACTTATTCTTCTTATTTTTTTATTCAACTTGTTTTTCTTATTCATCTTTTTCTTTTATTTCTTCTTTTTCTTCTTAATTTTATTATTACTTTTATTTTTCTTATTTTCATGTTCTTCTTATTCTTTTTAATTTTCTTATTATTCTTATTTTTCTTATTCATCCTATTCTTTTTATTATTCTTATTTTTTTATTTATTCTTCTTATTCTTCTTATTTTTTATTATTTTTATTATTTTTATTATTTTTATTATTCTTATTCTTTTTATTCTTTATATTCTACATTATTATTTGTATTCTTTTTATTCTTCTTATTCTTTTTATTATTCTTATTCTTCTTATTCATCTTATACTTCTTATTCTTCTTATTCTTCTTATTCTTTTTATTCTTCTTATTCTTCTTATTATTCTTATTATTCTTATTCTTTGTAATCTTCATAATCTTTTTAATCTTCTTAATCTTCTTTATATTCCTACTCTTTAATATCTTAATTTTCACTCTATTCTTGCTTTCCTTTTCATTCTTCTTTTATTTCTTATTATACTTTTTATTCTTCTAATTTTATTTATTTTTATTATTTTATTTATTTTTTTATTCTTATTATTCTTATTATTCTTATTATTCTTATTATTCTACTTATTTTTCCTATTCTTCTTAATCTACTAATTCTTTATATTCTTCTTATTAATGTTTTAATCTTCATATTCTACTAATTTTTTAAATTCTTCTTTTTCTTCTTTTTCTTCTTTTACTTGTTTTTCTTATTATTATTCAAATTTTTGTTATTCTTATTATTTATCTTATAATTATTATCCTTCTTATTATTTATATTCTTTTTATTCTTATTATTTTTCATATTTTTCGTATTCTTCTTATTCTTATTATTTATCTTATTCTCTCATTCTTTTTATTCTTTTTATTTTTTTTATTCTTTTTATTCTTTTTTTATTCACATTCTTCCCATTCTACTAATTGTTATTATTCTTTATTCTTTTCATTCTTTTTATACTTCTTATTATTCATATTATTCTTTTTCTTCTTATTTTTCATATTATTATTTTTCTTCTTTATCTTTTTTTCTAATTATTTTTATAATTCATGTTATTCTTCTTATTCTTTTATTCTACTTTATATTTTTATTCTACTTTATATTTTTATTATACTTATTCTACTAATTCATCTTATTCTTATTTTTCTACTTTATCTTCTTATTTAACTAATTCTTTTTACTTTTATTATTCTTCTTATTCTTGTTTTATTCTTAAAATTATTTTTTTTTATTCTTTATTTTTTATTCTTCTTATTATTATTATTGTTGTTATTCTTCTTATTCAAGTTATTTTTCTGATTCATCTTATTATTTATATTTTTTTTATTCTTTTTATTCTTGTTACTCATCTTATTCGTATTATTTTTTTTTATTCTTCTCATTCATCTTATTGATCTTATTCTAGTTATTCTACTTATTTTTCTAATTTTACTTATTCTTCTTATCCTTCTTATTTTAATTATTCTAATTATTCTTCTTATTTTCTAACTCTTCTTATTATTCTTATTCATGTTATTCTTCTTAATCTTATTATTATTATTCTTCTTCTTTTTATTCTTCTTATTCTTCTTATTCTTTTTATTTTTCTTATTCTATTTATTCTTCTTATTCTTATAATTGTTTTTTTTCATCTTATTTTTATTTTTCTTTTTATTCTTCTTATTATAGTGATTCTTCATATTCTTTTTATTTTAGTTATTCTTCTAATTCATCTAATTATTATTATTATGATTATTCTTCTTATTCTACTTAGTATAGTTATTTTCCTAATTTTATTATTCTACTTTTTATTCATATTATTCTTATTCTTCTTAAACTTTTTCTTGTTATTATTAGTATTATTCTTTTTATTATTTTTTCATTTTCATATTCTTCTTATTCTTATTATTCTTTTTTATTATTATTATTTTTCCTATTTTTCAAATACTCTTTAGTCTTTTTGTTGTACTTATTCTATTTATTATTCTTATTCTCATTATTATTATTATTATTATTATTATTATTATTATTATTATTATTCTTTTTCTTCTACTTATTTTTATTTTTATTCTTTTTATTCTTCTTATTCTTCTTATATATCCTATCTTTTAATTTTTATTATTATTCTTAATCTTTTTATTTTTATTTTTATTCTTATCCTTATTATTATTATTATTCTAATTATTTTTCTTATTTTTTTTATTCTTCTTATTATTCATACTATTCTTATTCTTCTTTTATTCATATTCTTTTTATTCTTTTTATTCTTCTTATTTTTCTTATTCTTCTATATATATATATATATATATATTTCATATTATTCTTATTCTTCTTATTCTTTTTATTCTTCTTATTTTTCTTATTCTACTTATTGTTATTATTTTTCTTTTTATTCTCATTATGTATATTCTTTTTATTCTATTTATTCTTCATATTCTGCATATTATTCCAATATTACTTATCCTATTACTTCTTCTTATCCTTTTTATTCTTTTTATTCTTATTATTCTTCATATGATTTATATTCTTTTTATTCTTCGTATTCTTATTATTCTTATTATTCTTCTTATTCTTTTTATTTTTTATTCATCTTATTATTCATATTCTACTTTGTTTTCTTATTCTTTTTATTTATCTTATTTATCTTATTTTTTTTCTACTTATTTTTTTTATTCTACATATTCTTTTTATTCTACATATTCTTTTATGTTTTTTATTCATCTTTTTCTTGTTTTATTCTTCTTTTTCTTTTATTCTTTTTAATCTTCTTATTAATTAAACTCGAGATTTGATTTCAAGATCTGGTGCTCTTCTGAAGATTTTTTGAGCACCCACAAGCACAACATGAACAATCTCACCTGCATGAGCACCTCATGAAAGATCTCCTTCGACTATGAACCTCATGAAAAATCTTTTTCACCCGAGCACCTCATGAATACAACATGTCCTCCACACAAGCACTACATGAACATCAACATGTCCTCCCCAATCCCTTATTTACAGAAAAAAATCATGAGAAAAAATTTCTTAAAAACTCCTCTTTGCCTCTATGAAATTATTAAAAAGGCTTGTATAAGCCTCTATAATAATTATTATGGAAGACGGTCGAACAAACCGAAATGACAGGAATCTCATTTTTATTTTTTTCATTTCTCTATCATGTATCATATGCACCTAACAAAGCCAATGGCTTTGGTATGTTTTTGGAAAAGACATGCAGCATGCATGAATTTTCTGAAATATCTCTTACGCATGATCTCCTTTTTTTTTCAAAAATAGTTTATATAATTGTTTTTTAAAAAAGGATTAACTTCTTTTAATTTATTTAATGTTAATTACACACTCACTTAATAATAGCACCATATGGTTTTCATTAAATTAATTGACATTAAAAAATACATTAAATCCAAAGCAAAAAAAAAAAAAAAAAAAAAACCAAAAACCATTCTGCCCAAGCTCGGGCAGACCCAACAAAACATTAATCAAACTTAGGAAAATTATTAAAAAATGTATCAGTATGAATGTGATTTTGAATTGGAATAAATGATACTTCTAGGTTGACCAAGGCATAGCCCTCAACCACATTATCTCAATTAGTGGGATTGAGGTGGGGAAATCTAACATGTATCTTATTATTAAGTTGTCATCACCAACCAATGTGAAGCTTGTAAGGTAATTTATTGATCATGTCTCAGAGTTGAAATTATTGTTGACTATTATTATCATTGTGATCACATAAATTAGCATCTCCCATTTGAAATTATAGTTGATACAAGTGATCTTGCATTAAGGGTTATTCTTTGCACAAAAGAGGATAACAAACCATATGTGATTTATTATGCAAGAAATCTTTTAATTAAGCTCAAAGGAGTTATATAATGATGGAAAAATAACTGGTTTCTGCATTCTTTTCCTTCAAAAAAATCCAAATCATATATTATGAGATCCTCCACAATGGTATTCTACTTAGAAAGACGAGGTCAATAATATGAAGTCTCCTACTTTAAGAATTCAATTTGTGAATAAAAGATAAGGAGGTCAAGAATATCATGATTGATCAATTATCTAAAATTATAATCATATATATTTTTCAAAGTCGACCAAAACCAAATATCAAAAATTATAATCAAATATATTTCTAAAGGTCAACCAATGCATGAGGAATTTTTAGATGTGTCACTTATGATTGTGACACATATAGCTAGTCGTTAGAATGAGCATAATGCATGCCCATATAGCTAGTTGTTTGATGATTGGACAATTACCTAGAGAACAGTTTGAAGAATAAAAAAGTTCTTATCAAGGATTTAGTTCTATAACTAGGAAGAATATTTTTCTTTTAAAATATTATGTGGATTGTACTCAATTTGTTTTGTCCTCAATTTGTCTTACTTTTGCAAGTGGAGGTTATTTTATCATTCTAAAAACTAGATAGAAGTTGTTGCAAATTGGATTTATTATTGTTTTCATTTGTTTAAAGATGTCCATACTATCTACAAGGCAAGTGAAAACTTCTAAATAATCAATAAGTTGACAACAAGGAACATTTTTCCACTTAATCAAATCTTAGTTTTAGATATTTTTTGTGCTTGAGGGATAAATTATACTAGGTAATTCTCCAATTGATTAGATTATTCATACATCTTATTGGGTGTGGGTGTGGATTATTTTCCAAGTGGATAGAAGAAATTCCTTTCAAATATCATGATGATATAAGTGTAGCTAAGTCCCTCAAAAATAATATATTTTCATGATAGAAGTGCGTAAGCCAATTATCATCAATGAGGAAGTCACACTTCTAATGAGCCCTTTAACACACCTATTGGAAAGTATGTTGTGAAACATAAAATAACTACCCCTTGGCATCCTAAAACAAATGGACAAATAGAATTATTTAACTACAAAATAAAAGTATTCTCACAAAAGTAGTGAATGGTAACCATTTGGATTGGCCTTTGAAACATGTAGATTCTTTCTAGGCTTATTATATAGCTTATAATATAATATTGTGTCTCTCTCCTCATTGACTTGTGGATAGAAAAACATATCATCTATAACTTGAGTTACAACATAAAACTTGGCTGGTTATTGATTAGTACTTAAAAGTATACTTTTATACTATGATATTCTTGTGGTTTGTTGGTTTTGTTAACTAATAACGCATAACTAGCTTAATTGACATGTTGCTCATCTAAATTTACAATTTTATTCTTTTTATTGAGTTTTCAATATGTTATATATGATAAAATAACAAAATTTTCCTTAGATAAATTTGAGGAAGACATGCAAACTAAAGGAAGTAATAGAAATATGTTCATAAGTTACAAAAGGAATTTGTAGAAATTTATAAATATTTACATAGTATAACAAGTAACGAAAACCAAGAATGTAGACAAAAACTTAACAAAATGTTGTATTTCCCAGCCTATGATTTTTTTTATAGATGAATATGAGTCAATTATGGTCCTTTTATTGATTTGTGTACCTTTGTGTTATTCACAAAATTTTGTGAAAATTGGTTAAAGTATGCACATTAATTTTTCAAGTAATGTTATTTAATAATTATTACTTTTTGTGCAAACCATTATTTTTCAAACACAAGTCCCTTTTAATAAAGAGACAAAAAAAATAGAAGAATAAGAAAGATTGAACAAGGTATAAATTTTCAGAGAGAATATATAATTTTTTTGTTTTTTAACTCTCTTATTTCTTTCTATTCTTTCTATTCTTTCTCTCTCTTCACTTATTTATTCATTGAGATCACTTATGCTCTAGCAACACAACCTTGGAACTCATAGATCTAAAGGATGTATAGTTAATTTCTTGGCTAACATGGTAACCATGTTTTCCTAGGCAAGTGTGAATGCTATAAAAAAATTGACCGCGCCATCATGTTCAAACAAATAGCATCATTACCAAGGTGGATACCATAGTGCATGTAATTTATTTCTTTACAGTCTATATGGCTACTACTCTACAAAAATATCCCTATAGACTATGATGAAAGTTGTTTGAGATATATGTCATAATTTTTTCAAAACTATAATGAAAACTCCTCCTATGCGCCATCTTGGATATGAAACCTTCTAGGTAAAAAATTTTGATTTGTTCATTTCTAGAAATTATATAGAAAATCCATTGGGAAATATGGGATACCAATATGAATAACCACTAATCCAACCCAAATTCTCAGATACCTATTAACTAATATACTAATTCATTAGAGACCATATGCACTCATTAAGAATAAGAACAACCTCATGCATTGTACCACTATCTAAATACACTACTATTTGGCCTTATCTTAAACTTATTTAATATTCTATGGTATGTTGAATGGAAAATAATACTCACACATAAGAGACTTCAAAGAAGGAGGAACTTATGTTGATTTGATGTAGAGATGTCAAATGGGTTGGGAGGCCCAACTCACACATTAGAGATGTCAAATGGCCCAGCCTGGTTCTAGGCATGGCCCAACTCTATCATGCATGGCCCGGGATGGCATGGGAATGACCCGTGCCCGTGCCGGGCCTACCCACGACACAATTTGTGTTGTGCTGTGCCTAGGGCAACTGGCCCAAATGTCGGGCCATGTACGGCCCGACACAATGGCCCATCGACACTGTATCTCGACACAAGCTGAGATATGCCCTGACCCAGCCTTATGCCCCGACCCAAACTCGAGGCCCAACAGATTCAATATTTTCATCGGACCCGAACTCGATCCGTGGCCTTTTTCTGCACCCCTTAGACTCGAGCCCGAGTCATCCATAGTTCCATTCCAGAAGCCGAAGCTTTAGGAATGGACTATTTGGGTCGGTTCGACAGTCGAACCGACCCAACGGTAAAATAAAATAAAATAAAATTCAAATCTAAGTCGTTGGATTTTACCTCCAACGGCTATGGGGAAGAATCCAAGAGCCCTAAAGATTCTACCCATTTTTAATTATAAAAAATTAAAAAAAATCAAAAAAATTATCTTTTTTTTAAATTAATATTTCGTTATCTATAAAATCTCCCCACCACCCCTCCCCCTCATTTTAAGATTTTTGTTTTCAAAACTTAAATCTCTCTCTTTCTCTCTCTAATTTTCTATCTTTTGGGTTTTTGAATATTGGTTTCAAGCTTTTGGTATTTTGCCTTTCGGGACTTGGCTTTGGTGTGGATTGTGATACGCATGTGGTGTGGACATAAAAAAGCTAAAATTTATGCATTATGAAAAATAAATAATAATTAATGAATTTAGGAAATATAGTAGTGTTGTTTTCGTGACGTCCGATATCTGGAATAGTCATTACGATGCATCTTATGCATGTCTCACCGCCTATTATATAAATTCTTAATGGACACTAAATAAAGAAAATTTAAGATTCTTTGAGCTTCTCCATCCTCATGATGGCCCAGTCATTTTTGAGTGCATGATGAAAATCTTTAGAAAATATAAAATTCAAAATAAATTTTTTAGTATCACATACAATAATGAATTTAATAATAGAATAGTTATTAACATATTTATTAGGAATTTTAGAGATTGACCATTTGGAGAGATTTTCCATGTTAGATGCATGTGTCATATTATTAACCTAATAATATAAGCGGGGATAAAGATGTGTGCCATTGCTTTAGAAATAATACATAACTCACTGAAATATATTCGCATGTCTTGCAGACAACATGAGTTCAGTAGTCTCTATTTGTTTGTGAATCTTAAGAAGAAATTCTAATTGAGTGTAAGACACAGTTAGAATTACACATACCTGATATTAAAGTCATATGTTGGATACGAACACAATATATCCGACTACGTCAATAGTAAGAGTGACGAACTTATTATCGACGACACTAGCTAGGCTATAGGAATTTTATTTATGAAATTTCTGAAGATTTTTTATAACACGACGAATATTTGTTCGTCAGTTTATACTCCCACAACTTGCATTGCACTCAGGTACATATGCAACATTAGTTGCATATTTAGGAAGTATCAAGATGACCTGACACTTAGCGATATGATTATAGAGATGGAAACCAAGTACTTAAAGTACTAGTCCACCATTCTATCTCTTTATTATCTGGATGCATGCATGGACCCTAGGGTTAAGGTAGAAAAGGTAGAGAATATTTTGACATACAATTCATCGTGCACGAACCAGGAAGACCTACCTGAAATGTTCATTCACGAGAAGTTGACAAAGCTCTTTATATACTATGATACTCAGTATGGTGGTTCTACTAGTGAGGCTCTAAGTGCGGACATTAATACCATAGTCAGAGATAATAACTTTTCCATTTGGTTAGCGAGGGAAAAATGACGGGGTGGACCGTCGAATAGGAGCGAGCTGTCTTGGTACTTAGATACCAATTACTACTCAATCCTATCACATTATGATACTAAAAAATTTTATATATTATAGTGCTGGAAATCATATAAGTTTATCTTTCCCATGCTATCTAAAATGACACGAGATCTACTGACTCCTCCAGTATCAAACATAGCAATGGAGTCTACTTTACTATTATAGTAAATATTATTTCGGATATGAGATCAAGATTACGGTCAGATATTATTGAGGTTTTAACATGCATGAAGAATTGAAAGGATTCGAGCTTGGACATTCATGATCGTGTTGGGACTACAGCAAAAGTGGATGAGTTGATTGATGATGATGATCTGTGTGATATTGTATTAAGGATGATTTGACGATTGATGACGTTGATGATTGATGGATTAAGATACTAACGTCTGATATTGGATTTCAATTTACTCATTTATTTTGTATTTATGTTTGTTTATTTTTTGTGATATTACTTTGAGTTTGTGCCTTTGTGGATTGATGCTTGAAACTTGAATATTTATTTTTTGTGAATTTTCATATTGTATTGGTTTTTAATTTTATTCATATTTAAGATTATTAATTCATACACTTATTCTGATACACAATTACTTTTTAAATCTTAGTTATTTATTATAATAAATAAAATTAATGTTTTATTAAATTTAATAAATAAAAATTTTGAAATTAATTATTTATTTATATTTAACAATTAACATTAACTATTAACATACTTAATTACTAAAAATAATAACAAAAATTTAAAAATTTTAAAGTATATAAATATAATAACTAATTATAAATTAATTTTAAAAATTTAAATTTTATAATTTTTTAAACATTCTAAATAAAAATTAAAATATATTGAAAATTAAAAATCAGCCTGTACATGCCTCAAATGGCCCATCCGGGTCCGACCCGACATGGTTTCATCACTTGCCCGGCTGACAGACCGTTCCGGGCCTGGCCTGATGAAACCATGTCGAGACATACACGACTTGATGGCTTGGTTGGGCCACCTAAAACTGAGTTAGGCCTGGCCTGATCGGCCCATTTGACACCTCTATTTTGATGTATCTGGAATTATTCCACTTTAGTCTCAAAGATTATGCAAAAACATGTTGGGAAAGATATTCAGATGTTGTCAACTCTTTTTGCCACAATGCATTTGCAAGATGGATGTTGATAACTTACTTTTATGGAAATATATTGCAAGCCACGAAGCAAGTGCAGAGACTATGCATGGTGAAGATATCACGAGTACAAATGCTAAGAGTCTATGGTTTTCATTATGATGTGGTCAAGTGTCCAATTGATAGGATAAATCAAATAAAAAATAATCACAATGACTCAGCCTTAACTAAATACCAATAAGACATTTATACTTTGAAATTAGAGATAGATCTACAAAAAAAAATCAGTTTCTTTGCTAGAATATTAGAGGAACTGGAGATAAGAAGGTTGAATGATATGAATAGGAGAGATGAATTGTTGAGGCAAATCAAACTTTGCACAATTTGTCACTTTATCGAACACAAAGTAGAGGAGTACTTACCTTTCTAGTAACACTAAAATATTACTAACCCAGTTAATTTGTTGCGAATGAGGAATTCAAAGCACCCAACAATATATCTAATGGAAACACATATAATTCAAGTTGGAGGAACCATCCAAACTTCTCATGAAGTTTCGCAATAGCCTTCTTAATAGCCTTCTCTTATGGAGCAAGCCTTCACAACCCTGAGTAACATAGTAGGAGACTTTGTAGGAAAGAAAGAAGTCATTAATGATGATTTGTGAAGTTACGCAAAGTATAAAAAATAAAATGATAGATAAATTGGAGCTGAAGTTGGAGAATATGTACAACTAGATTTCTAGCCTCACTAAACTACATTCATTGCAAAGAAGGAAAAGTTCTCTACCCAGTCATTTTCAATCTTAAGGAAATTCATGAGTGGACAACTCATGTGAGATTTTACCATAATGGATGAAATTAAATTTATTTGACTTTGAGAAGTTGGAAGTAATGAAGTTATCAATGCTTAAATCTCCAACTAGCATAAGAAATGGAAAAGATTTATCCTCGGAGAAATAATTAGAATCAATTGAAGTAGATGAAAATGATAACTTATAAAATTTTGTAGACTATGGAATTTTTCCAAAAAATATATCACTAACAAGAATATGCCTAGTACTCTAGCTGAGACTAAAGAAAATAAGATTTAGATATTGATAAAAAAAATAAATGACTAAAGAGATTACAAAGAATGGTCTATAAAATATTATAGATACTTATAGACATCCACAATAGATAAAACTAGTTTCTTCATATTTCCCTGAAGCCCTTCAAGCACTAAAAAGAGAGACTAATACCATAAGGATTTTCAATTAGTCAACAAGTGAATATGAACATCTTGCTATTGAATATGATCTGGTGAGTTCTAGGAATGCAAAGTTTATTAAATCCTTATACATGGTGAAAAATTGATTCAACAGAAATAACAAAATAGTTTTAACTAAAAAGTAAGTCCCATAATCAAGGGCAACACCCTCATGAAGTATAAAGTACCATGTTGTTGTAGAATTCAGTAAACTTTCATGATATTTTTGTCAAGAAAACTCTAGTAGGCTTGGGTGCAAATGTTAAACTTCTCCCTTTTTTGATGTGCAATCAAATAGAGTTAGAATACTACTTTGCTTAAGAACTCATTTGTTGATCAATCAATAAGATTAATAAAGAGATAATAAATATTGTATTGGTGAGAATTGATAATTATTACTATTCATGGACTCTTGATGCTAGATACAAAATACATTGTAAAAGGATTCACCATATTTTTCATTATTCTTGTAAGACCCTTTCTTGTTATGGCCTATGTAATAATCAAATATTGGAATGGAGTGATGCACCTCACCTTCGATGACATGACTCTTGAATGGAGTACATTTTATCTATGAAAGAGGCATACCTATCTTTGTGGAGAAGATTTGAAGAACTATGTATTATTGAATCATTAATGGAGCAACATTATGGGCCGAAGACATATAAATGGGAATTCCACCAAAATCAAGGAGGATTTGGAGCTAATTATAAAAATTAGACTACACAATCAAATATACAACATTGTGCAAAATGCCATAAAGCATAATGGAAATGTTACAGAAACATAGAATTTTCAGCACAATTAGTTTTTAATCTTTTACAAATTTGACATAGTAATCTAAATAGGTTATACAAGTAGTAAAAAAAGAAATAGATGGCAAGTCTATTCTCAAATTATTATTGAGTGCACACAAATATATGTGTTTGGAAGGGGATTAGAAGTTTCTAATAATAATTTTGTCCACTCTTCAAACTATCAAAAGTGCTTAAAGTAGAATATTTAAGATACAGCTAGATTAAAAATATCAAACTTAAAGGGAATCAATCATTTGTTTTCTATATATCACATATATATGAGAAAACAATGTAAAACAAATTCAACAAATTCAAAGAAGACTCAACTCATATATGTCAGATGTTATAAGAAAGAAAATACTTATACCATTACGAGCCAATATCACCTATCCAATTTCGGATAGTTCATGGATAAGCACTACACAAGTTGTGCTGACTGTTTGATATAATAAGAAATAAATAAAGCCATTATACAAAGTTAAACAACTAGTTAGAGCCTTTATATTGGCCATTAAAGATTGAATGAAGTAACAAAGAAAGATTAATTAGTTGAACAACAATCCCAATGGGTGCTAACCAAAGTATCATGAAGAAAGTGCAAAACACCCAAGTCGACAAATTCTAATAAACTAGGTTTATGCCATTTTGTCTTTTCTCATCCTAAGCTTGGAATTCAGATTTCTTTATCCATTTTGTTATTGAATTATAAAAATGGGCATCTTGGCTATTTTTGGTTTCCAGTGGCGGAAGAAGAAGAAATTTTCTGGCAGATATTAGAATTTGTGTCATATTATGTGATTAATGAGTTAGTCATTGTTGAATAAAAAAATTGCCAAACTTTTCACCATGCCATGGCTTTTCTCTAAAAATATAGGATTAGTCTAAGTAGAATGTTTATATATAAAAAATATAATAGAAATTTCAACACACGAGCACAAAAAATAAATCTTGGATTTCCTCCTAAGCAGTGTTATGTTTAATATCTTTAGCTAGACCAATTGTACAATCTTCATCTCAATGGATAACATCAGTATTTCATGGATAACTTTAATCTTCATCTCCATATAATTTTCTCATTTCATTCTTCTGTACTTTTCCTTCAATATTAGGTTATCTACCAGGTTCATTCCTTTATAATGTTCTTTGGTTGATGTCATGAATTTATTAAGTGTTATGGAATCATTAAGTGTGATGCCATTCACTAAAGGTGCGACTTTATGTGAAGTCATAGCAACAATATTTTTGCTCTAGAGTAGTCATGTCACAGCTATGGAATATGTCATGGAATCCTATTATAACTTTTATTTCATCTAAGTCATGACTTTATCTCTTATTGCGATTCTTCATTCATCAATCATGTTTGTAAAATCATGACTTTTAAAAATTCATGACTTTCTTTTGCTCTATAATTTCAGCTATGTTTTCCTTTAGATATTCATTAATAATGGGTTTTGCTTCATTTTTTTCTCCTAGTACTTCATAAATTTAGAATAAAATTTCATCTTATAATTTTTCTTTGATCTCAAGAGCTCTTCAATTTTTTTTCCATATTCTGCACTAGGGAATTTTGTCATGTCAGTCACTTCTTTTGCAACTTCAAGATAACATATCTTTGGTTCTTCTTCTTTTGTGTCTTTGAAAAATATCATGACTCTAAAATAATTTCTTCATGAAAGTCTACCACAACTTTTTTTTTCTTGACTTTCTTCTACTTCATCAACTTCTCTATCTTATTCAAGCTAAGAATCATTTAAAAAATCCTTCTATATAAAATTTATGCCTTATCTTTTGGTTGTGCATATAAGGCTTTATATTCTCTATCAATTAAATGCCTTTTTTTTTATGTCAATCAATGTATCTCCAACCACCATGAATGGTCATCCCAAGATTAATGGAGCATACGAATCTTTTTCCATGTATAACACAACAAAGTAAGTAGGAGAAATAAACTTTACAACTTTGACTAGCACTTCTTGATAATCTCCCTCAAAAAACTTGATTAATTAGTCTACTATCTATAGTGAGGAGAAGTTGGAGTTATCTCATCTATATTTAGCCTCTACATTATGGATAACGACATCAAACTGACACTACTCTCAAGTTACATATTCCCTTCTGAAAGGTGTGCTCCCTAATAATGCATAGAATTATGAAACTCCCTAGATCTATAGCCTTCTCAAGTATTTAAGTTGGAATTAACACATTGTACTTCTCTATCATGCTCACTATTTCATATGTCTCTAATATTTATTTACTCATGATATCATTCATAAACTTTATATAGTGAGACATTTGTGTTAATGGTTTCAGGAAGGATATGGTGACTTCTAACTTCCTATAGATTTTGAAGAATTAATCAAATTACTTATTCAGATATCCCTTTCTAAAGTACTTCCAAAACAATATTATGTTGGAGGGTTTTTTTTTTTCATATACATAATTATTATTTGACATGTCATCCTTCTACCATTGATTTGGTTCTTCTATATCTCCTCCTACAATTCCACTTCTTCATGTGTGACAACAAGTGGCAATAAGTTGGGTAGTGGGATCTAAGAATTATACAACTAGTGGAAATTAGTGGCACTAGGTATCATGACTTTGGAAATAGTCATAACATTATCAATCAAAACTTTATTTTTTGCATCATCCTCCCTTTTGGAAATCTCTTCTATTTTACACTCTTTTAATTTTTTTACTACATCTGAGTATAATGGACATGCATCTCTTTAGATTTACCTTAGTATCACTTGAAATTTAATGATGCTCTTCTTTTCATTATTGTGCTAGTTATCAAATTTAATTCTAAATAGTATTCGTCATTTTATCTATGTGATTTAACCTTATTTTCATCCATTCCATTTGGTTCTATTGCTCATTATTATCCTCTCTTTTTCAATGAATATAACAAGAATGGTCTCTTCATATGATGACTTTTATGCTCACTTCAATTTGTTGTAGTTGATATTCAAAGCTCCATGTGTTTGATATCCTAATCCCATTGAGTTACTTCCAAAATTATTTTAATATTATCCCATGTTCTTCTATACATTCCCATGGCTTACATATGATAAATTGTCTTGATTTTTCATGTCTAGCTGGTAATATGTATGGGCATTGATGTTAAGTCTCAACATGTAATCTTTATTTTGCACAATATTGGGTTCTTCCACTTGATAAATTATATCGAAATGAGCAATTTCTCACCATTATAAAACAACCATTTCTTCCACACTAAGGCTTTAGTCATGTTGGACTTCAAACTTTCTAAAAAATACTTTAAGCTTTTCCTTCATCACCATTAATCTATTTGACACAAATACTTCAACTTGCTTTCTTGAACTTTCTCTTTCATTTGAAGTTTAGTAGTAATTCCTAGCTATATCTTCAAAAAAAAAAATGAATTTCTTTGGATAACTTGTTCATGATAGAGGTGTCAAACGGGATGTGCCGGCCCGGCCCGTTTTTTCAAGCCCGGCCATGCTTTCGTGCCGGGCCAGGCACGGTACAATAACCGTGCCGTGCCTGGCCCGGCACGATTTTGTGGGGGTTCAGCCCGGCACGGGCTCGTGGCACGGTTCGCCGGATTCTACCTGGTCGGGCCGAACCCTAAATTAAAAAAAATTAGGGTTTTGGCGTGCCCAAAACCCTAATTTAAAAAAAAATTAGGAATTGAGCACGCTTGAAACCCTAATTTAAAAAAATTAGGGTTTTGGCACCCCCGTAATCCTAATTTTATAAACAAATTGATTTCGGCATGGTACCGTGCCAGGCCATGCACGACACGAGGCCCGGTTGGCCTCAGCACGGTACGACACAATTGTGTCGTGGTCGGGCATGACACGAGCCCGAGCATGAGAAATTTCCGTGTCGGGCCGGCCCAGGCACGGCTGAACTGTGTCGTGCCTCGTGCCGGGTCGGCCCGGCCCGGTTGACACCTCTAGTTCATGATGGAACCAACCAAGTTAGTATAAATTTTATACTTCATCACATAGTTCATACCATTAAAATTATTTGGGCTTATAACCATAATTTGAGTCTATGTTGTGAGCACCTCATCAATAGATCTTTAAATCAATTCTAATATTATATAATGTATCATGCTCTTCTTGTCTAAATTCACTTATCGCTCCCTTTAGCTGTGATATAATTTTAGGTGAGAAAAACTTGGTTAGAAAAGTTTCTACAAATTCAAACCTACTCTCAATAGATCCGATAGATAATCACTAGAACTAGTTCTTGGCCTTATCTCTCAAAAAATATTAAAATTCACAACATTATCAAATATGAGCTAACTCCATTCATCTTCATTGTGTCAAACATCTTTAAGAAAGTTGAGATGTAATTGGTCAGGTCTTCTAAAAAATCAATCATTATACTGATGTTGATATATCATAGCTATAAGACTTTGGTTCAACTCAAAATGGTTTGTATGTATTTGTTGCAACAAAATCTCATAGTAACTATTCATCAATATTGGTCTCTAGCAATCTCATAAGGTCCAATAAGAAATATGCTTTTGGATAGCTTGTTCTACACCCCTTGGTTATTTTGTTGCTATAATTATTTTTCATGCTTACTTTTCAACTCTCTATCTCAATATGTGTATTTTTATTACTCTATAGAAATAAAAATAGTTTTTATTATCTCAATAAGAATTATGCTTACTTCTCAATATCTATCTCAATATGATAGAAACAAAAATAGTTTCTATCCAGCTAGAAATAGAATAATCTTTTTTCAAAGATAGTTATATAAACTCAGGTTGACTATACAACCTTAAAACAACCCTCGAAGGGTGCCACCAAAACTTATTGCACCTTTGTTATTGTACCAAAACTTATTATTTGTAGCATCATTTCAAAGCATGTTGGATGATTGATTTTGTCTAGTAGAAAATTTTTAAGTATATGAGCCTTACAAGTAATAAAGTAGTCATTAGTATAGATATCAATCCCATATAGATTATATGAGAAGTTTGACCGACCAAGTGAACCAATAGGTGCTTGAGTTGATAAAATTATTTCAGATTGATACTTAATCTCTAGGATTAGTTTACTTCTTATGTATAATGAGTTTTCTTTTAATTTTGGTAATATTATGCTTGATTGTTGGATGAAGGGAATGATGATATGAATTTCTCTTGTACCCCATCGGCATAAAAAATAGTTATCAATACAAAGGATGAAACCTTTGTAGTCATGCCTTTGGTATTTTACCACCAAAACAACAATTATTCTGTTTATGGTCATCCCACACTATGTCAACTACCCTTGATATTTCAACTCCATTTATGTGATATAATATGAAATAATATGGTATTATTATTTCAATTATCTACCTCACTTTATGGTTATCTACTCCTTTTATGTGATACAATATGTCAACTGCCCTTGATAATTATTTTGAATTTGTATTTCTATTATCTAACCTCACTTGCCATAAATTATATGAAATAATATGATATTAATTGCATTTAAGCTTTTAAATTCATAAGTATCATACTCACATTAATTAACATATATCTCCTAGATAATTTTACTAATGGAAGTCATAAAAAAAGAAGATATCTTTGGGTTGTCACCACCTTACAAAGTTGATACCCTTGTGTATAACCCATGATTTTCCTATCACTATCTACCCACAACAAATACATGACTCCACATTATGGTAAAACCCCTAAACTAGATATTCTATATAACCTCACATTATTTGAAGGCTAGTTCTTCAAGAATATGCATAATACATTGGTCATAGTTTCATTTTTGCTTTCAAATTTATGAGCATCATACTCACATCAATTTAACTCAACATAAATTTATGATTTTCACATATTGATCTTTCTCAAAAGATAAATATTGAAATATTAAGAAATATTTCACCAATTGTTTTAGATGTGTAGCCGTATATCCCATCTAGATCAAGACTTTGAGTTTTGACCCTAACATTGTCAATTTCAGCTCCCTATAAAATTTGTTGTTAAGCAAATAAATAATACTTACATGTTTTGCTATATTTTTATTTTTTTTAATATGGTATTAGAGGGAAGGAGGGACAATGAGATGTAGAGAAGTGTAGGCAAAGATACTCTTCAATGATAGAGGTCTGCTTCTGCTACATATTTAGAGAGAAACAAGGATGAAGATGGGTTGCTATTTCGGATAACCAACATCTCCAAAGATGGGAGGCTTTTGATATTCTTTGATCTCTCTCGTGCTGTAATACTCAAGAACAACCAAGAATTTGGGGAAACCCATTTTTAGTTCCATAATAATATTTCTAGTAGCTGCTCATATTAAGATTTGACCAGCTTAGCTACGAGGGCTTCGAGTCATTGAGATCCCTAAGTAGCATTGACAGCCACTTGTATATACCTTTGCAGGCTGCCACTGATTCAACGGATGGAACTGGTAGAACAACAAAATTGGAATCAAATTGAACATTTTTGGCTCGTCCGCACCAAATGAACAAATACTGAGGAGAGTTTGAAGGCCCGTGATGCTCATGTTTGTGATTCACATTGAGACATCAACATCTGCATGTGATCGCCGAAAATCACTGATGAAATACTGGAACTCTTCTAATACCGCTTAGCATCATGAAGAGTCTCCACACCTTTGCTCACAAATGAGAGGCGTGCACAAAAAAAAACCTAAGTGGCGTGATCCGGATCGAATTTTGGTTAAAACCCTCACAACTAATATCAATATTAATAACACCAATCTCCAACAACATTCCTTCAATTATGCTTTCTTCCAGTCCATTTTTCGTCTATCATTCAGTCAACCGATCACTTGCTTGTTCCAACAAAAATAAATGCCCTTACAAATCCAAAAACAAATTGGTTTCATTGATGGGTCTAGAGGTGTCAAACGGGCCGGCCCAGCACGGCACGGCCCGTTTTTCACGTGCCCAGCCGTGCTGCCGTGCCGTGCCGGGCACGGCACGGTCCACTGTACCGTGCCGTGCCCGGAACGGCACGGTTTTTAAAAGTCGGGCCCGGCACGGCCCGTGGGCACGGCAAGGCCGTGCCGTGCCGTGCCGGCCCGCTCGGGCACGGGCGCACGGCAAGGCAGGGCAGGCGGGGCGGGGCGGGTCGGGTCTGTTTGGACCCGACCCGCGGTTTTTACCGGGGGCGGGGCCCGGTTGGGTCACGAGTCACGACTCAGTGAGTCGTGGCCGTGAGTCGTGACTCGTGACTCGTGAGTCGCGACTCACGAGTCACGACTCAGGCACGCGGGCCGACGTGCTGTGCCAAGGCACGAGTCGTGCCGGGCACGGCCCGGCACGTGGTTCGTGCGGACGGGCCCGGCACGGGCCCGGGCACGTTTTTTTATCGTGCCGGGCCGGCCCAGGCACGGCCGAACCGTGCCGTGCCGGCCCGGCCCGTTTGACACCTCTAGATGGGTCTATTAAACCACCTTCTGAAATAGAGCATCCAACAGAATATGCTCTTTAGAATTGATACAACAACATGATTTTATCATGATTTATCCACTCAGTGGAACCTGATTTAGCCCAAGGAGTCATTCATGCAAAATGGCACGCCAAGTATGGGAAGATTTCAAAGACCAATTCTCACAAAAAAAATGTATCAGCAATTTATCAAATTCAAAAATCACACTCTCTCTCACAAGGCACGATGACAATCTCAGCCTATTTCATAAAACTCAAAAATCTGTGGGATGAGTTAGATGCATATCGACCTATCCCTGCTTGCAACCAAATGAAGGCACACATCGAAAAAAGAGAAGAGGATCGGATTATATAATTTCTCATGGGCCTTAATGATACTTACAATAGTGTTCGTGGCAACATTCTCATGATAACTTTACTGCCTAATGTTCATCATGTCGTTTTCCTAATCATTCAAGAAGAATGCAATAACAAGTGACATCAAAAATAACTGAAATTTTTTCTATTACTACTACAATTTAGAATAATTCAAACAACTACTCAAATAAAATCAAAAGGCAAGCATTGTGAACACTGTACAGAGAAGGCCACACCATTGAAAATTATCATACTCTAAATTTCATTGAAATTCTATGATAAAAAAGGGAATACTGAGGATAGATGCAGATACAAAATGACACATGGACACCCAA
>JAREIK010009560.1:0-100062 GCA_029783825.1 Sapria himalayana
TTATCTATCTATCTAACTATCTTCCTATTTATCTATCTATCTATTTATCTATAAATCTATCTTTCTATTTGTCTATCTATCTATCTATTTGTCTATCTATCTATCTATAAATTCATCTCTCTGTCTGTCTTTCTATCTTTTAATCTATATATATCGATCTCTCTATATATCTATCAATCTGTCAATCTTATTATCTATCTATCTATATATATGTCTATTTATATGTGTATCAATCTATCTATGTAATAATATATCTATCTCTCTATCAATCTATCTGTCTATCTATTTGTATATATATTTCTCTATCAATCTTTCTATCTATGAATATGTATATCTATCTCTATATCTCTCTCTCTATCTATCTTTATAATAATCTATCTATCTATTTGTATATTTATCTAAGAATCTATATGGCTATCTATGTGTCTATTTATCTCTCTATCAATCTATCTATCAATCGGTCTATCTTACTATCTATCTATCTATTTGTATATTTTCTATATGCCTATCTATTTGTCTATCGCTATATCTATATGTCTATCTGTTTACATGTCTATCTATTTTTTGTCATATGTCTACCTGTGTATCTGTCTATCTACCGATCACTCTATCTATCTACTAGACTATCTATCAATCAATCTATCAATTGATCTAGCTATTTCTTGTTCTCTCTATCTCTATCTATCTATATATATATATATATATATATATATATGTATTTCTATCTATATGTCTATCTATCTATCTATCTACCACTATATTTGCATATTTGTTTATCTATCTATTTATCTTTATGTCTATCAATCTACCTACCTACCTACCTAGCTAACTACATATTATTCTATCTAACTAACTAACCATCTATATATCTATATATCTATATATTAGTCTATCAAATTATCTATTTACCTATTTATCTGTCAACCTTTCTATCTTTATTTCTTTCGATCTATCTCTATCTCTGTATCTATTTATTTATATATTTATATATTTGTCTATCTTTCTATCTATATCTTTGACTTTTTATCTGTATCTCTATCTCTCTATCTATATTACTATTTATCTATATATCAATTAGTCTATCTATCTTTCTATCAAAATATATACATATCTATCTATTTATCTATCTATCTGTCTATCTATTTATATGTCTATCTATTTATCTATCTATCTGTCTGTCTATATGCTTATATGATAATCTATCAATTTGACTATCTATTTATCTCTATATCACTCTATATAACTATCTATCTATCTTTCTATCTTTATATATGTCTATCTACCTATCTGTCTATAACTCTATCTATCTATTTGATTATCTGTCTATATGTTTATCTATCTATCTAGAAACATGTCTATTTGTCTATTTGTCTATCTATCTATGCATATACTTGTCTACCAGTCTAACTGCCTATCTTTCTATCTATCTATTTGTCTATATGGCTTTTTGTCAACCTATCTATCTCCCTTTTTGTCTAATTGTCTTTCAATTTTTATATCTTTCTATCTATTTTGAATTTATGTGTTTATCTCTATTTATCTATTTATCTATCTATATATCTATCTATCTATCTTTATATCATTATGTATATATATCTATCTATCTATTTATCTTTCTTTCTATCTATATGTATGTCTGTCTATCTATCTATCTATATATCTATTTGTATGTTGGTCTAACTTTCTATCTGTATGTATGTTTGTATATCTACCAGCATGATTGTGTGCATGCTTGACAATTGATCTATCTGTTGGTATGTATATCTATCTGTCTATCTGTATGTATGTATGCCGATCTAACAATTTATTTCTTTGTATGTTTATATATCTATCTTTATATCTATATGTCTATCTATATGTCTATCAATTTATCTATCAATCTTTCTATTTATAAGTCTATCTATCTATATTTCTAATTGTTTATCTATCTATCTATAAATCTATATATATAACTATCTATCTATCTAGCTTTCTATCTATCTATCTATCTATATATCTATATATCTATCTATTTGACTATCTATCTCTCTTTCTATTTTCATAATATGTATATCTATCTATATGTCTATATTTCTATCTTTCTCTCTATATATATGTCTATCTATCTATCTATATTTCTATCTATATGTATATCTATCTGTTTATCTATCTATCTATTTATCAAACTTATCTTTCTATCATTTTATCAATTTTTCTATCAATCTTTCTTTCAATCTATTTATCAATCTATCTATTAATCTCACTATCAATTAATCTATCTATCTATTTTTTATTTGTCAATCAATCTATCTATCTATATGTCTATCTATTATCTATATGATGTATCTATATGTCTAAATATCTATCTGTCAATCTATCTATTTATCTATCTGTCTATAAATCTACCTATCTATTTATATTTCTTTCTTTCTATTAATCTGACAAACATTCTATCAATCAATCTATCTATCTATCTATATCAATATATCTATGGATCTGTATATTAATCTATCTATCAATTTGTCTATCAGTATAAGTATTAAAATTTATATTAATCGATCTATCAATTTGTCTATCAAACTATATATCAATTTGTCTATAAAATTGGCTATAAATCTGTCTATAAATATGTAAGTCAATCTATCTATCTAACTAGTTTTCTATCTATTTGTCAGTCAATAATCTGTCTATCAATCTGTCTATCAATCTATTTATAAATCTATTTATCAATCTGTCTATTAATTTTAATATTAATCTATGTATTAATATGACTAAGAATCTATCTATTAATCTTTCTATCAATCTATGTATCAATCTATATATCATTTTGTCCATCAATTTGTCAATTTATCTATCATCAATCTGTCTATTTATATGTCTATCTATCTATCTATTTATCTATTGTCCATCTATCTATCTATCTATCTATTTATCAATCTATTTATCAATCTATCAATCTAACTTTTTATCTTACTTTATATCTATGTATCTATCTAAATATCTATCTATCAATTGTCGATATACATATCTATCATTCAATCTATCTATTTATCTATCAATCTATTTATCTATCGGTCTATCTATCATTCTATCTATCTATCTATCATTCTATCTGTCTATCTATCATTCTATCTGTTTATCTATATGTCTATCTATATATCTTTCTATCTCTTTATCAAACTATCTCTCAACCTTTCTAACTATCTGTGTGTCTATCTATATGTTTATATATCTATCTATCTATCTATAAATCTATCTATATTTCGATCGATCTATCTATCAATATATATATATCTATCTACCTATATATCCATCTATCTAAATGTCTATCTATATCATCTATCTATTTGTCTATCTCTATCTATCTATCTACCTGTCTATTTATCAATCAATCAATATATCTATCTATCTATCTAGCAATCTATTTATCTATAATTCTATCTATTTGTCTGTATATATATCTATGTATCTTTTTATCTTTCTATATGCTTGATTGTCTACATCCATGATCGACTTTGTATCTAGAAGTCTATCTATCTATATGTATATCTTTTGTCTATTTATATGTATATCTATTTGTCTATCAATCTATCTATCTGTCCGTGTGTTGATCTTATTTGTCTATCAATTTATATATGTATATTTCTAACTCTTTATATATCTATCTATCTATCCATCTATCTATAAATCTATCTATCTATTTGTCTATCTATTTATCTTTCTATCTATCCTTTTGTCTATTTGTGTGTGTGTGTGTGTGTGTGTATATATATATATATATATATCTATCTATCTATCTACCTTTCTATTTGTCTATCTATTTAACTATCTGTCTTTCTATCTATCTATCTTTTTATCAATCTATATTTGTATTTATATGTCTATCTATCTATTTGTCATTTAATCTGTCTATCAATTTATATCTCAATCTATCTATCAATTGGTCTATCAATCAATCTATCAAAATCTGTCGATCAATATGTCAATCAATTGGTCTATCAATCTATCTATGAAAATTTTTAATAATTTGTCTATCAATCTAAATATCAATATGTCTATATATATATATATATATATATATATATATATATATATATATATATATATATTTGTATGTCTGTCTTTCAGTCTATCTATTTGTCTATCTTTCTATCTATATGCCTATCTATTTCTCTATCTAATTGTTTATCAGTCTTTCAATCTATCTGTCTTTTAATCTATCTATCAATCTGTTTAACTATCTATTTATTTATTTGTCTATCTAATTTTTTATCTATTTATCTATCTATCTATCTATCTATCCTTCTGTCTATTTATTTGTCTATCTAACTAACTAACTATCTATCTAACTAACTAACTACCTATCTATCTATCATTTTTTCTGTCTCTCTATCTAACTATTTATCTAACTATATGTCTATCTATCTTGTCTATCTATCTCTCAATCTAACTGTCTATCTATCTAATTATCTATCTATCTATCTATCTATCTATATGTATCTCTATATATTTGTCTATTTATCTATCTAATAACTTACGTATCTATTGGACTACTTATCTGTAAATCTATCTATCTATCTATATGTCTTTCATTATGTTTATCTATCTCTATATCAATCTATTTATATTTCAATCTATATATCTATCTTTCTATTGATCTGTTTATCAATCTATTTATCAATCTGTCTAGCAATTTTTATATTAATTTTTCTTTTTATTTTTATATTAATTTATCAATCAATCTATATATCTATCTAACTAACTAACTATCTATCTGTCTGTCTATTTATCTTTCTTTATATAATTATTTCTATCTATTTGTCTATTTATTTATTTGTATATCGATCTTTCAAATTATATTTTTATCTATCTATCTACCTATATATCTATCTATCTTTCTATCTATTTTTCTATGTATTTGTCTAGAAATCTATATATCAATCAATATGTCTGTCTGTCTTTAATCTATCTATCAATTTATATATCTATCTTTATATATGTTTATTTATTTTCTTGTTTGTTCATCTATCTTGCTTTCTACCTACCTAATAGTCTAGCAACCTAATTATGTATATATGTCTATGTGTATATTTGCCTATCTTTCTTTCTATTTGTCTATCTATTATCTATTTGTCTATCTATATGTCTCTTTATATATCTATCTATCTTTCTATCTATATGTCTAACTATATGTCTGTCTGTCTATCTATTTGTCTATCTATATATCTATCTATCTATCTATTTGTCTGTCTATCAATTTGTGTATCTATATTTCTATCTATCTATTTATATATTTATTTGTTTATCTATATGTTTGTATATCTCTTTATCTAACTATCTATCTATCTAGCTAGCTATTTATGTATCTATCTATCTATTTGTTTCTCTATTTGTCTAACTATCTATCTATATTTCTATCTAATTATCTATTTCTATCTATCTGTCAATTTATATGTCTATCTATCTGTGTTTATATTTGTTTATATATATTACTCTTTCTATCTATCTCTTTGTAAATCCATATGTATATAATTTTTCTATATATGTGCCTATCAATTTGTATATTTATCTATGAATCTATGTATCAATAAATTTCTCAATCTATCTATTTAATAATTCGTATATCTAGCTATCCATCTATCTAGCTGTCAATGTATCTATCTATCTATCTATTATCTATGTGTATATCTATCTTTCTATCTATCTATCTAACTATCTAGCAATCTATGTGTATATAAATAAGCATATCTTCTATCTATCTATCTATCAATTTATCAAACTCTCTATCTATTTGTATATCAATCTGTCTATCAATCTTACTATCAATTTGTCTATAAATCTACCTATCAATCTATCTGTCTATCCATCTCTCTATCTTTTTTTCTATCTATTTGTGTATTAATCTATCTATCTTTCTATTATCTATATATCTCTCTATTAGTCTATCTATTTATCTAGATGTTTTTCTATCAATCTGTCTGCCAATTTATCTATCTTTCTATCTATCAATCTATCTATCTATGTGTCTATCAATCTTTCTATCAATATATCAGCCAATCCTTCTATTAATCTGTCTATCAATCTATTTTTGAAAATGTCTATCAATCTATTTATTAATCTATCTATCTATCTATCTGTATATCAATTTGTTTATCACTCTATCTATCAATCTTTCTATCATTCTATCTATCAATAAATCTATCTATTGGTCTATCTATCTATATAAATATCTATCTATCTATCAGTCAATTTATGTGTATATCAATATATCTATTTATCTGTCTATCTGTCTATTTTTCTATCTATTAATATATCTATCTATATGACTATCTATCTATCTATTTTTCATTCTGTCTATATATATATATATATATCAATATTTCTATTAATATGTCTATCAATTTGTCTATCAATCTCTTTATCAATCTAGTCTAACAATCTTTCTATCAATCTATTCTATGAATTTGTCTATCAATTTATCTATCAAACTATCTATCTTTCTATCTAACTAACTATCTATCTATATTTCTATCTATCTATCTCTCTATCTCTTTATCTATGTGTCTATCTATCTGTTTATTGATATGTATATCTATCCATATATCTATCTATCTATCTACAAGTATATTTATTTTTTTATCAATTTGTCTATCAATCTATCTATCAATCTGTCTATAAATCTATCTACTAATTTGTCTATGAATCCATCTATCAATCTATCAATCTATGAATCTATCAATCTATCTATTTATCTATATTTCTATGGATATGTTTATCTATATGTCTATTAATCTATCTATCTATCTGTCTATCTATTTTTTTATCAATCTATCTATTAATTTGTCTATCAATATGTCTATTAATTTTTCTATCAATCTATCTATCAATCCAACAATCAATCGATCAATAAATGTGTCTATAAATATGTCTATAAATTTATCTATCAAATTTGTTTATAAATTTATATATCAATATGTCTATCATTTAATTAATCTATTTACCTATCTATCTATTAGTCTATCAATTAGTCTATCTATCTATCTATCAAATTGAACATTTATCAGTCGTTCAATAAGTATATGAATCTATTTAGTTTATCAATCTCAATCAATCTATCTATCTATCAATTTATCTATAAATCTATCTATCTATCTATTTTCTATTTGTCTCTCTATCTATCTATTTATTATCTATATATTTGTATATCTATTTGTATATCTATCTATCTATCTATCGTAATGTATATCTATCTATCTTTCTATCTATCTATCTATCAATTTATTTTTCTATCTATTAGTCTATATATATATATATATATATATATCTATCTATCTTTCTATATTTCATTCTAATTGTTTATAAATCTATCTATCAATCTATTTATCAATATGACTATCAGTCTATATTTCAATCTATTAATAAATCTGTCTTTCATTATGTCTATCAATAATTCTATATATCTATTTGTCTATGTATCTATCTATTTATCAAACTATCTATTTATTTATCTATCTGTTTATATATATGTCTATCTATCTATCAATATTTCTATCAAAGTGTATATCTATATGTATATTTCTATTTATTAATCTATCATTAATCTATATGTCTATTTCGATTTCTATTTTTATATATTTAATAATCTATCATTAATCTATCTATCAATCGAACTATATCTTAATCTATTTATTTATTTATCTGTCTGTATATCAATCATTTTGTCTATAAATCTCTATACCAATCTATCTATCCTTCTCCCTATCAATCTATCTTTCTATCTGTCTATTTATCTGTATATCTATCTGTCTAACTATATGTTTATCAATCTATTTATCTATCTGACTTCTATCTATCTATCTATGTATCAATTTATTTATCTATCTACCATTCTTTATTTCTATCTATCTATTTGTCTATCTATCTGTCTATCTATCTATCTATCTTATATCTATCTTTAGATCACTATATTTGTCTATCTATCTATCTATCTATCTTTATATATGTCTATCTGTCTATGTATCTCTATATCTATCAGTTTATTAATCTACTTATCTATTTGTTTATCTATCTATCTCTATGTTTCTCTATCTATTTAACTATAAATCCATCGATCTATCTACCTAACTATCTATCTGTTCATTTGTCTGTTTATTTGTCTGTCTATGTATCTATCTATCCATCTATTTGTTTGTTTGCATGTCTCTCTATCTATCTATCTAGATATATATCTATTTGATTAAATATTTATCTATCTGTATGTCTATCTATCTATCTATCTATATGTATATCTATCTATTTATCAATCTATCTATCTATCTATCTATATTTCTATCTATCTTAATATCTCTCTATCTATCTATCTCTTTGTCTATATATTTGTCTATCAATCCATCTATTTGTCTGTCTATCTATCTATTAGTCTGTTTATCTATATATCTATTTGTTTGTCTATCTATCTATATATCTATCTATCTATTTATTTGTCTATCTATCTATATATCTATCTATCTATTTGTCTACTTGTCTCTCTAATCATCTGCCTCCTGAATGTCTATCTGTCTGTCTATGTGTCAGTATGAATGTCTTCAAACTATTTATTTATCTATATGTATATAAATCTATGTATCTATCTGTATGTCTGTCTATCTATCTATCTATATATATGCCTATCTATCTATATATCTGGCTATCTATCTAATTATATAACTATCTATATATCTGGCTATCTATCTAATTATATAACTATCTATATATCTTTCTATCTAACTATCTATATATGTTTCTATGCATCTTTTTATCTATATCTTTATCTATATATATATATTATATTATATTATATTATATATTATATATCTATCTTTTTGTCTATCTATCTATCAATTTCTCTAATAATCTATCGATCTATATGTCTATCTATATGTATAGCTATCATTCTATCTATAAATCAATTAATCTTTCTATCTATCTTTCTATCTATATATCAACTCTTTATCTATATGTTTGTCTATCTATCTATTTATCTAGCTATTTATATATCTATTTCTTTAATAATCTATCGATATATCTGTCTATCTATATGTCGATATATCATTCTTTCGATTAATCAATCTATCTTTCTATTTGTCTATCTATCTATCTTATCAATCTATATAATAATATGCCTATCAATTAGTCTATCTATCAGTCTATTAATCTGTCAATTATTCTGTCTATCAAATTATCTATCTATCTATCTAACTATCTAATTGTTTATCTAAATGTCTTCCTATCTGTGTATCTATTTGTCTATTAGTTTGTCTGTATTTTTGTCTGCCTATCTGCCTACATGCCTAATTGTCTACCTGCCTGAAGTCCAAAAATCTCATTATTTGTCTATCTATCTGTGTATCTTTCTATCTATTTATCTGTTTGTCTATCTAGTTGTATATCTATATGTCTATCTTTCAATCTCTCTATCAACCTATATTTCAATCTATATATCAATCTGTCTATCAATCTCTCTATTTATCTATTTATTTATCTATATATATATATATATATATATATCTTTCTATATGTCTATCTATCTATTTATTTATATCTATCTGACTATATATATATATATATATCTATGTATCTATGTATCTATGTATCTAGATATCATTCTATCTATCTGTCTATCAATGTGTATATCAATTTGTCTATCTATCAGTATATCAATTTGTGTATTAATCTATCTATCAAATTATCTATATGTCTATTTTTCTATTTGTCTATCTATTTGCCTATCTATTTGTTTGTCTATCTATCTATTTGTCTACCTACCTGATTGACTTTCTACCTCCCTGACTCTCTATCTATCTTTTTATTTGTGTATCTATTTATCTCTATGTCTATATATTTGTTTGTTTGTTTGTCTTTCTATCTAACTATCTATTTGTCTATCTGTATGTTTGTCTATTTTAATATCTATCTTTCTTTCTATCTTTCTGTCTCCCTATCTATCTATCAATCTTTATATCTATTTATCTTTCTCTTTTTCTTTCAATCTATATGTCTATATATTTGCCTATTTATTTGTCTATATATCTCTTAATCTATCTATTTTTCTATCTTCTTATATATTTATATATCTTTCTAGCTATCAATTTGTCAATATATTTGTCTATCAATCTCTATCTATCTATCTATCTTTTATCTGTCTTTCTATTTGTTTTTGTGTTTGTCTTAATGTCTATCTATCTATTTATTTGTCTATTTTTCTATCTATTTGTGTGTCTATTGATCAGTGTGTCTTTCTATATGTGTGCCTATCTAACTGTCTGTCTATCTGTCTATCTCTCTGTCTATATATCTATCCATCTTATTTCTATAATTGTCTATCTATTTGTCAATCTTGTTTCTATCTATCCCAATATCTATCTATTTATATATCTATCTATATATCTGTATATCTATCTATCAGTTTATCTATCTATCTGTCTGTCTATCTATATATCTATCTATATATCTTTTTATCTTTTTGTCTATCTATCTATCTATCTATATATCGATCTATTTATCTATCTATATATTTATCTATCTATGTATCTATCTATCTATCTATCTATTTGTCTATATGTCTATTTATTGATCTATCTATATTTCTATCTATTTATCTATTATCTATCTATCTATCTATATATTTATCTATCTATGTTTCTATCTATCAATGTATGTATGTATGTATATATGTATTTGTCTGTCTATCTATCTATCTGTCTGTCTATCTATCTATCTATCTATCTTTCAATCTATCTGTCTACCTATATGTCTTTTCATCTATCTATCTATCTATTTATTTATCTATCTATCTATTAATCTATCTATATGTTTATCTATCTATCTATCTATTTGTTTATCTATCTATTTATCTATCTTTCTATTTATCTATCTATCTATGTATCTATCTATCTATCTAACAACCAATCTATCTATCTATCTATTATTTATCTCTATCTATTTATATATTTGTCTATCTATCTATCTATATGTCTATTTCACTATAATAAAATGTCTATTTAGCTATGGAAATTTAGCAAGAGAAATAATTCCTAGCTAATTAGCGAGGCATTAGCTAGAGAATAGCAAGAGATGTTTGATTTTACATTAAATTACAAATTTTCGATGAATTTGTGATGGATTAGAGTTGGAAATTTTAGATTTAAAAATGTCCCTAACTAATATTATCCTAAATTTTAACGCAATGATTGGTGGGCATTTTACTAATGACTTAAGAGATGGATTTCCCCTAGCTAATTAGTTGGATACAAAATCCCTCGTTAAATAATATTCTGAAATTTTTTTATGATTTTATATTTAATTGCCATTGATTATTCCTATAATGATATTTTTCACAAAATATATGAGTTTATCTATGAATATTTCTCTAGCTATTTGGGCTGGGGATAATTTTCATTGATAATCTTTAATGATTTAAATTTTTTTATATATTATTTGTTTTAATATTTTGTGTAATTTTTAATATTAAATATATGCCATGGTCTATGAATGAGCAAACCTTGAGGGGCACATTCTTCCAATATAATTATAAAAATAAGATATTATAAATAAATAATTTCAAAAATATTTAAATACAAATAAAAATTTATATTAATAAAGACTAAAATAACTATTTTGTATGATAATAAAATTTTTAAAAAATTATACAAAATATTTTTCCAAAAAATTTAATTATGTTATTTAAATATTTGTATTAAATAAACATTAAATAATTAATTATATAATTAATCATTTTAAAGATATTTTAATTAATAAATGAACATACATAAAAATTTATACTAATAAAAAGCTAAAATATTTAATTGTATGATTAAATAAAAAAATTATAAAAATACCTGAATTAATGAATAAACAAGTAAATATTTATATTATTTAAAATAAAAATAAAATTGTATGATTATATGAATCTTTTAAAAAAATATTTACTAAAAGATTTAAAATTTTTAAAATATAAAAAAAAATTTTAATTTTTCATAAAATTTAAAAGAAAATAAACTTATATTTAAAGATAAATACATAGATGTTTTAATTACATCAAAATAATTTTGATGATTTAAAAAATAAATATGTTAGTGTAGTTATTAAAAGAATACTTCAAGTTTTTTTTAGCATTTCAAAAGAGTTATTTAAAATATTACTAATAAATTTTTTTTGTCCTAAAAACACTTAAAATTATTTTTAGCCCTATAAATACTTTTGAAAATTACTACCAAACTGACCCTAAGTTGATTTGAATTCAAACTTTATTTCACTACAAGAAAATATCGATTTAGCTAGGAAAAATTAGCTAGGGATCAATCCCTAGGTAATTTGCAAGGAATTAACGAGAGAACGATAAGGAATTGATGATTTTTTTTATGAAAAAAAAACAATGGATTAGTGACGAATTAGCGTTGGACAAATTTTCATAAATTCTACTAAAGAAAAGTGGAAATTTTAGCGATGGATTAGCGACGAAAAATTTTTAGAACGTCCGTTCATGAACAATATGGATTTTAGCGAGGAATTTAGCGATGGATTAGCAACAAAAAAAATTTCGTAACTTTCATTCAAGAAAAGCAGAGATTTTAGCAACGGATTTAGTGACTGATTAGCAAAAGATTTTTTCTAGCTAATTTTTAGCGATGGATTTAGCAACTGAATTTCCCTTGCTAATACAATTATTCATTTAGCGACAGATTTAGTGATAGATTTTCCCTTGCTAATAAAATCCTTGATTTAGCGACGGTTTTTCCCCTACTAATAAAATCCATGATTTAGCGACATATTTAGAGACTGACTTTCCTCCGCTAATAAAATCCATGATTTAGCGACATATTTAGCGACTGAATTTCCCTTGCTAATAAAATCTATGATTTAGTGACGAATTTAGCGACACATTTAGTGATGAATTTTCCTTTACTAATAAAATCAGTAATTTAGCTACGGATTTAGCAATGGATTTTTTCTAGCTACTAAAATCCATATTTTATATACGGATTTAGCGATGGATTTTCTCTAGCTAATAAAATCCGTATTTTAGCTACGAATTTTGTGAGCGGATATCCCTAGCTAATAAAATCTATAAATTAGTGATGAATTTAGCGACGGAATTTTCGTAGAAAATAAAATCCTTAATTTTGCGATGGATTTAGGGACGGAATTTTCCTAGCTTATAAAATTTGTAATTTAGCGACGGATTTAGTGATAGATTTTCTCGAGCTAATAAAATCCATAATATAGCGATGAATTTTTTCTAGCTTATAAAATCCATAATTTAGCTACGGATTTAGCAATGATTTTTCCCTAGTCAAATTTTAATTATATAATTATTTTTATTTATTATTTATTTTAATATTATATTTAATTTTATTTATTAAATTTATGTTATTGGTCTATGGATGATCAATCCTTGAAACACACATTCTTCTCATAAAATCAAAAAATAATAATATTATAAATAATTAATTTAAAATATATAAAAATACAAAAAAAATTATATTAATAAGGACTAAAATAACTATTTTATGATGTATTAATTTTTTAAAAAATTATACAAAAAAATTTTCTAAAATTTTTAATTAAGAAACTTAATAATTTAAATTAAAGTAACATTAAATAATTAATTCAATAAGTATAATAATTTTTTCGATAAATTAAAAATTAAATTAACATACATTAAAATTTCTACTAATTTAAATGTAAATTAATTCATTGAATGCTAAAATAGAAAATATTTTCAAAAATATCTAAATTGACAAATAAACTACTAACTATTAATATTATTATATGCATTAAAAAAATTTTATGATTATAGAAAACTTTTAAAAAAAATAAATAATATAAATCTTAAAAAATCTTGAAATATAATAAAAATATAATTTTTTTCAATAAAGTTAAAAAAAATAAAATAATAATTATAAATAAATATATAGATGTTTAATCCTACTAAAATTTATAAAAATTAAATAATTGAGTAATATTTTTACAATTAGCTTTTAACATAAAGTTTTTAATAAAATAATAAATATTATTTTTTTAATTATTTTCTCACTTTAAGTAATTTTTTGAATTTTAAAAATTATTAATTATATCAAATAATATGAAATTTTGAGCGTTTAAAATTATTTCATATTATCTTCGTAAAAATTAATATGAATTCTTATTAATTTATAACCATAAAATATAAATTTTTATAGATTTTTTAACATTAATTGTATTTTATAACTTTTCGGCGAGTGGCTAGAAGACAAATCATCTCTTCATTTATATATTATTATATGAAGTTTGTTAATTTCATACCTATTTGATATTTTTTTAAGGCAAAACATATATTTTTATTGT
The DNA here is from genome assembly GCA_029783825.1 of Sapria himalayana. Taxonomy (NCBI): domain Eukaryota; kingdom Viridiplantae; phylum Streptophyta; class Magnoliopsida; order Malpighiales; family Rafflesiaceae; genus Sapria; species Sapria himalayana. The sequence continues at coordinate 14,344 of JAREIK010009560.1, forward strand.
TTATATATTTATTGTTTAATTAATATTATAATAAAAAATTGTAAGGTATTTATTTTTTATTTGTACCTTGATACATGCATAATAATTTCTTTAAATATATTTTGATAGTAAATAAAATTAATGAGTATTTTTTTATTTTATATATATATTGTTTATTTAATGTTTTAATAATTAAGAATATAAATATTATTTTAAAATATACATTCTCTCTCTCGACTTGACGCATCTCTAACAGTAATAGAGCCGAATTCCTCCTCATTCCATCATTATCTCTTGATGCCGATTCAACTAAAATTAATTTGAGGTTTAAGTTTTAATTTATTATTGATTTGAAGTATGTTTATCGATTATCTTGGATTGCTTAATCGAAGAGTAAGCATTTTTATTCTATTTTTTTTTTGTTTTCGAGTTTCTTATTTAATCACCATATGGTATGCTTGGATTTCGTATATAAACTTATTCGTATAAATGCTTCATGCACCTGTTAAATAATATGTTGTCACTGTGTGGTTCTGATGGTGATCGTTTACAAAAACAATATATAAATAATATATATACTTAGGTTTGCCGACTTGATATCTACAAAAATAGTATACATCAATATGGATGTGTATTTTATACATAACTAGTATACATACTTAGGAATGCCGACTTAATATTTACAACAACATTATACATCAATATGCATGTATTTTGTAGATAACTAGTATACATACTTAGGAATGCCGACTTGATATCTACAAAAAATATTCAAAAATAAGTAATGATTGAATTCGAAAATAAAATAAAATAAAATAAATAAAATAAAAATTTAGCATGTCAAATTAAATTAAACTGATTATACTCAATTGAACCAGTTTGAACTATTCTACCAACTTTTAGAAAACACAATAATATTCACACATGTAATTGAAAATAATTGAGTAAAAGTTTCTCAATTCACTTTGAAATGTTCCCATGATATGTGTTGTTGTGTGCTAGGAACCCCTAATCACTTTTATTTATAGGCAAGATTCCAAGTTTTTAAATTTTTGATGCAACATTTAGTAAGCCAACACAGCTTTCACATGTCAAGTCAATCCTTGGTAGGTATACACATCATCATATAACAAGCACACTTTCAAGCACTTAGCATTAATGCATGAGAACACATAGTAAGAACATAATCAATGCTTATCACTCATGTAAGCCAAGACATGGAAATCATACATACTAACACATGATATTCATGAAAGTAAGCATGTGATAAGCTTGTAAGTCAACATATGATATAAAAATAATTATTCTTATTGATTTTTAATTAGACTTTATTATAATTTTCCTACATGATTAATTTATATTCTTATGGTTGCACTTATCTTTAAAAAAGATTATCATGGTGTGTGTGTGTGTGTGTGTAAAGATTTATATTTATCATGTATCTAACATTTTGTAAATTAAATTTATCTAAAAATTATCTCAAACATAATAACTTCATATTTATGTTTCTTGAAATAAAACACTTTTATTTCTAATAATTTCAATATTTCTTTAATATATGTCTCGTATTGTGTGATTCCTTGTGTTCTCTCTTGTGTTAGTGATGAGTGGACTTGTTGAATCAAGTTTAGTAATATTAAAATAATGATTTCATACTGATATAATAAGATCAACATATAGCAATGTGTCATGGACACTCAAGCTAAGATAGTATAAAATATATGAACCAAACTTTTTTGTACATAATTACTATCAAGAATAATATTTTTAAAAACAAATAGCATGGTAATAAAAATCCAAACCAACAACATGGTAGACTAATCGGCAAAAGATGATGAATACTCTAACAATAAAAATATGAGTCCGATCCTCATAGATGTTGGATAAGTTTTCCATGGTGCTATCATTTATCATGTTGTTCAGATGTTGGGACGTGAGTTTTACCTATTCTAATCATGAAGCCTCATAGCTTATATACGAGCCAAATAATAATGTTGGGTTGAGTTTGGAAGAAGGGTAGGTAGATAAAAAAAGTATAATATTTTAAATCTATAAAATTTTTGATTTCAATAGAGGATATAAAACTATTAAAAATATTTAGAAATTTTTAATGTTTATAATCCCCACAATGTCTTGCGACACAATAGATTTTTTCTACCAAAAAATGTTTTAACTTCAATTTATGATTATATCTATAACAATGAAGTTTATTATAACTCTAACAATTCAACTTCTACCAAATTTATATTAAATATAATATATACCATTAACAACTATGGGTTATTAAAAGTTTGGGTATCTCTGTGATGTTGATGAATTTCATGTCATACAAGAGTATTCTCCTTACGACAACATTCGTTAGGATACCCTTTATCCTACCGTGTTAATACCATCATCTTTCAACACATGATAATTTTTCTATGTTGCAATATGTTTATTTTAAACAATTTAAAAAACTTATAAATATTAGTAGTAATTGTTAGTTGAACATTGTAGTTATTAGTTGAGTATCATAACTATTAGTTGTAACCTACAAGCTTGAATCTATGTTTCGTATTTCACAAAATTTGTGGCAGATGTATCTTGTAATAAATAGTAATAAAGAATATAATAAAATATGAGAAGTATTATGGAAATATATGTATCATTAATGAAACATTATTTTATAGTACTAGTGAATATATATGAGTACTCTTTTATGTGAGTACACTTATATAGTTTAATATGATATAAACATATTTACTAATTATTTTTTAGTCAAGAATTATTAAATATTATTTCATATCTTAATAAAAAAAATATAAATTAATATAATTTCAAGAACATCAATACAATATAAAAAAATAGTAACATATCATAAAAGTACAGCAAAATGAATTATAAAGAACATTAATAAGTTGTAAATAAAAATAAATAATTCAAAACTTTTGAAATTATATTGTAATATTATATTTTATTATCTTGAGATACTAGGATGAGATGATTCATATAGATTAAGAGTATTTATAGTTTCTTTTTGTATTTATAAGTGAATTTTTATTTTATTTAATAAATGATAATGTCATTTTATATTTTTTATTAATAATATTATATTATTGTGAGATTTTATTTATTTTATTCAGTTGTTTTATTTTTTATGGGAATACTCGATATGTAAAGTTTCATCAATCATTTTTATTCATTATGTAAAGAAATGAGTTTTAGTTATATATTATTATTATTGAGTAGTATTTTCTTTATATCATTTTTTTTTTCATTTTCATGCATATATCTTCATATTTTTTCTCCATATATATATATATATATGGACATGAAAATATATGGAAGAAATTTATGATGCTTTAGTAGAACATCTCTTTGCTATAGAAGTAGTAGTAAATAGTCATTCAAAGTAACTTCCTACTCATGTGGAAAATTGTAGAAATAAAGTATTTCTTCTCTCTCTCTCTCTCTCTAAACATCATTTCTGGCCATATTTTAGATATTTATTGAAGTTGTATGACTATATATAAATATATGTATAACTATATAACACTCTACATAATTAAATATAGCTATATTTGTAAGTATGTATATATATATATATATGTAAATCTATATATTTATTTATAACTTTATATATTTATGTATAACTATTTGTATGAAAATATCTATATATAACTATATGGTTAACTATATAAAAATATTTATAGTTATATATACTATATGTATAATAACATATAACTATAAATAATTGTATCTTATTATATGTATTACTATAAAAGCTTTATACATAATTATATTTAAATATATAATTTACAACTTATATTTAATATATATTTGTATATATTAGTATTCAAAAATTATTTTACTATAAATATATATACCTACATGTATAGATATAAGTTTAACTATACGTGTAACTATATGTATAACCACATGTAAGTATATTTATAATTACATGTATAACAATATACAACATTATGTTTAATTATATGTGTATAACTATATATAAATATTTTTAAAACTAAATAAAACTTTATATAATTAAATATAACTATATTTTTAACTATTTATACATATATGTATACATATATGTAAATCTATATACTTGTTTATAACATTGTATATATTTATATAAAACTAAATATAACTATTAATATGAATATATATATATATATATATATAACTTAATGTTTAATGATATATAATTTTTTATAACAATATATATTATATGTATAATAACATATAACTATACATAATTTTATATTATTAATGTATAACCTATATTTAAATATATAATTAACAACATATATTTAATTTACATTTTTATATATTAGTAAAAAAATGTATTTTAGTATATCCATACTTATACATAACTATATGTATAAATATATGAAATTATATAAACAAATATATATACATACATGTATAAATATAAGTTTAACTATAAGTGTAACTATATGTATAATTACACGTAACTATATTTATAATTACATGTATAATAACATACAACATCATATTTAATTATATGTGTATAACTATATATAAATATTTGTAAAACTAAATAAAACTTTATATAATTAAATATAAATATATTTTTAACTATTTATACATATATGTATACATATATGTAAATCTATATATTTGTATATAACATTGTATATATTTATGTATAACTAAATTTAACTACTCGTATGAATATATATATATATATATATATATAACTAAATGTTTAATGATATATAATATTTTATAACTATATATTTTATATGTTTACTAACATATAACTATAAATAATTCTATCTTACTAAAATTATAACTATAAAAACTTTATATATAACTATATTTAAATAAATTAATTAACAACATTTATTTAATTAACATTTTTATATATTAGTATAAAAATGTATTTTAGTATATCCATACCTATACATATCTATATGTATAAATATATGAAATTATATGAACAAATAAATATACATACATGAATAAATAAAAGTTTAACTATACGTGTAACTATATCTATAACTACATGTAACAATATTTATAATTATATGTATAAAAACATACAACACAATGTTTAACTATATGTGTATAACTATATATAAATATTATTATAACTATAAATAACTCTATATAAATAAATATAACTTTATTTTTAATTATGAATACATTTATTTATACATATATGTAAATCTATATAATTGTTCATAAATTTGTATACATTTATTTATATTTATTTATAACTACTTGTATGCATATATCTATATATATTTATATGTTTAACTTTATGTAACTATTTATAACTACATTTACTATACGTATTCTAACATATAATTATATATGGGATAGTATTAATTTGTTGACCTAATTTGAAATTAAATGGCATAAGATATAATATCAACAATATGTAAGCACGTAGAATAGGAGTGACTATTGATCAGGCTCATATATGGTATAGTACAAATAAGGGTCGTAATCTTACCTAATCCCTGCCCTTGGGCCTTAGGCTCAATTATGAACTTATGTATGACAAAAGATGTAATATTTGATTGGTTTATACAGAAGAAATTTTATTTTCTTTTATATAATTATTCATTCTAACACTGCACTCTCTATATGTCTCTCTCTCTCCCTCTATAATTCTTCCTATCACTCTATTCCTCTTTTTCTTTGTGTGTCACACACTCTCTCTTGCTATTTTTTTTCTTGCTGCCCATTCTTGCTTGTTATCTCTCTCTCTCCCTCCCCCCCCCTCTCTCCCCCTCTCTCTCCCTCTCTCCCTCTCTCCCTCTCTCCCTCTTTCTCTCTCTCCCTCTCTATCCCTCTCTCTCTTCCCCTCTCTTTCTTTCCCTCTCTCTTCCTTTCACTAGTTCTCTCCCCCTCTCTCTCACTCCTCTCCCTCCTTCTCTTTCTCTCTCTCCTCCCACTCCCCATTTCTCTGCCCCTCTCTCTCTCCCTACCTTATCTCTCTCTCTCTCCCTCTCCTCCTTCAAACATTAAATGTCTTTTTTTGCTTTCTTTTCTTGTGCATTATTGTACTTTGCACCCTTATTCTAGTATAACTGTGATATCTTTTAATCTTTATCGTGCTAAAAATTACTTTATTTATTAATGTAGATTCTGCAAATGCATTGCCTCGAATTTTACATTTTTAAAATTTTAAATCTTCAACTGTAAGTAATTTTAGTTAATTATTTGTATATTTTAAAGTAATCAAATCTTTTATTTATAATAAAGATTGGGCATTATTTTTTGTAAATAAAATAGGGCAATATGAGCTCAGATCGTCAATTGATGTACAGAAGGATTATTAATGGATTTTGAATAAAGATTTTTTGATTAGGCTTGAAACTTTCATCAATTTCGCATGTAGTCAATCAAGATTGATGGATGGAGAAAAAATTACGGGTCCATATAATCATCACAAGTGTTAGAAAAATCCTTTTCGTGATGCAAACACTTAAAGCTGTAGATAAAGAGTTGTGGCCTGTTTGTAAAACACATTCGCAATTGTCACTTGTGGCTCTACTAATGAGCATTAAGTCAGAAAATCATATATTTGAGAAATTATTTGATCAGGTGACAGAACTGATGAAAAAGATTGTTCCGGATAATAATTTGATCACTAACAACTTTTACACCACTAAGAAGTTACTACGAGGAATTGGTCTACCAGCAGAAAAAATTGATTATTTTTTAAATGGATGGATGTTATATTGGGGCGGTGATAGTTATTTTAATTAGCTGTAAGTTTTGTGACCATTCTTGGTTTAGGAAGGCAACTCTTGTTGTAGATACGTGACAAAAATTGAAGGTTGTCTTTAAGAAGATGTTTTATTTTCCATTAATTCCTCGATTATAGAGACTATATGAATCAATATTATAGCAAATGATATGAGGTAGAATTCCGAGCATGAGGTTGAAGAATGCGTAATGCGTCATCTATCATATTCACCTACTTGGAAGCATTTTAATTATATACATCAAGATTTTGCAGCATAAAGTCAAAATATGAGATTAGGTCTTTGCACTGATGGATTTCAGCCATTTGGGCAATCTGGACAATAGTATTCAACATGGCCAATGATAGTGACGCCTTATAACTTGCCTCCATGGTTGTGTTTGAAGGAGTAATATATGATTTTGTCAATATTGGTTCTAGGGCCAAAAAATTTCATAGACATGCTCGATGTTTTCTTACAGCCTCATATTGCATAGTTAAATCATTTATGAGATGTTGGCGTGAATACATATGATATCTTAAAGAAGTAAAATTTCATTATGCGGGTAGCCCTTATGTGGACGGTAAGTGATTTTTTTGCATATTCAATGTTGTCTGGCTGGAGTACTACAGGATGATTCGCATGCCTATATTGCCTGATAAATTCTAATGCATTTACCCTCAAATTTAGTGGTAAACAGTCATAGTTTGATAACCATCGTAAGTTTCTACCTATGATCATCCATTTCGAAGAAATAGAATTGCATTTTGAAAAAATAGATTTGTGATAACAGTTGCGCCAGCAATTCATTCAAGAGATGATATTATTACAAAATTTCATATTTTGGGTTTGAAGAAGGTAATTAAAAAGGATGATACTAGAAGTAATAGACCAATAGGCAAATTATTTGGCTGGAGGAAACATAGTATATTTTGGGACTTGCCCTATTGTAAGTCCAATTTAATTCGTCATAACATAGATGTAATGCATATTGAAAATTTTTTTTTGATAATGTTTTCAACACCGTCCTTAATGAAGACAAAAAAACAAAAGTCACTTTAAAATCAAGACCAGAGCTGAATGATTCCTGTTAGCATCCTGAATTGAAACTGAATGAGGAAACAGAAAAATTCTTTAAAGCTAGCTACACACTTGATAAGAAGGCAAGACATATAGTGTGTGAATGTATTAAAAATTTGAAATTCCATGATAGATATTTGTAAAATATGGGTAGATGCGTGGATATGAAAAATCTTTAAGTTATTTATAATGAAAAGTCATGACTGTCATATATTTATGCAGAGATTAATATCAATTGCATTCCATGAATTACTTCCAATAAGTGTTTGGAATGTCCTTACAAAACTTAGTTTGTTTTTAAAATAGCTAACTACAACTACAATCAAAATAGATGACATGGTGTAGCAAATAATTATGATATTTTTTGCAGGTTTCAATTTTTTTATTCTGGTTTTGTTCTTTGCTTTTCTGATTCAAAGTATTCAGACATTACCATGGTCTTTCCAATGCATGGGCCTTGTATTTATAGATTTCAACTTTATCAAAAAGAGGGCTAGCTTATCTTATCTTTATTATAATAAAAACATTTTATTTTTGCAATCTCTTTATCTCTAAACATAATTACTGGACATATATTGGATTTTTGTTGAAGCTGTAAGACAATAAAATTTAATTTATGTTTTTTAATATCTATAATTTTTGTTTTTATATATCTGTGAATATATTTTTGTGTCTTTAAATTTTTTGGGTAGATTTTTAGCCTATTATAGGTAAGTAAAAACCAATTTTCAACAGCAGTAGCAGTGGCAGCGATGGCAACAATGGTAGCAGTGGCAGCAGCGGCGGAGACGCAGCGGCGGTAGAGGGGGTAGTGGAGGTAGTAGTGGCGACAGCACCGGCTGCATTAGCAGCACCGGCAGTAGTTGTAGAGGCGACGTCATTGGCCACAGACGTAGCTACGGAAACTATGGTAGCTATGGCATTAGCGGCTGCCACGACGACGGCAGGTGCGACAGCGGTAGCACCGACAACTGTGGTAGCCGTATTGATAGCACCGACTACGGCAGTGTTAGCAGTGACAATGGCATCGGCAGCCGTAGTGGTAGCAGCAGTGGTGGCGGCAGGAGCGGTAGTGGTAGGGGGAGTAGCTGCAATGACAACAATTGCGGTATATACGTACATATATAGTCAGCATATAGGTACATATAATACTATTGTATTTTTATGTACATATATAGTGAGTATATATATATATGTATGCATAATACTATAGTTTATATGTACATATACTACAGTAATATATGTACGAGTGAAATGCTAGTATATATGTATATATTTACTGCAACAATATATATTTATCAAAACATAGTTATTTATTTATTTATTTTGATTTGATTTGGTGGTTTAAATTCCATACAGATATCGTACCGCATTGTTTCTCATACAAAGCTTGTATACGTGAAGACATATTTCAACAAACATGATGCACCATGATTTGGGCAGCATTTTTGCCGCGAAAAGTTGGTGATCAGAGGAGCAGAGGGAGAGAGAGCAATGTCAATACATTGATAGATTATACTTTATGCAAAGTTGGTGGATACATTGATTAATAAGATGTAATATATTTTTTGTTATTTTTTTGTTTTTGTTATTTAAAATATTGTATTAGAATAAGTTAATAAAGAAATTTTTTTATTTAATTTAAAAGTTTCATTTATAGTTTCTGTTTTTATAAAATTTAATTTAAAAATATTAAATTATTTAATTAAATTTTTGTTTAAATTGTATGACAATCAACTTTAATTTGTGTTTGTTCATGTCTATATTAACTGTATATATATATATATATATGTGTGTGTGTGTGTGTGTGAATATGTTTGTGTTTCTCCCAATTTTTTGGGTTGAGTTTTAGCGTATTATAGGTATGTAAAAGTCCATTATCAGCTGTGGTAGCTATGTAAGCGGCGGTGGCAGTGGTAGTGATGGCAGTGGCGGCAGTGGCACAAGAAGTGGTAGCGGCGGTAGCGACAGCGGCGGCAGTGGCACTAGAAGTGGTAGCGGCGGCAGCGGCGGCAGCGGCAGCGGCGTCAGTAGTGGCGGCAGCGGGAGCAGCGGAGGCAAGAGAGGCAATAGAGGCAGCGGCAACATCAATGGTAGCGTCAGTATCGATGGCAGTAGAGACTACAACTACAACAATGGTAGTGGTGGCAGCAGAGGCAGCACCGATAGCAGCCACAACGGTGGCAGCAGTGATAGCAGCCACAGTGGTGCCAGCACCGACAACAGCAACTACATCGGCAGTAGCTGCAGTGGCAAGGGCGGCGACGACAGCAAGAGCAGTAGGAATAGCAACAAATGTGATATATACCTACATATATAGTCATTATATACGTACGTATAATTCTGCATTATTTTATGTGCATATATACTGAGTATATATGTACTCGGTATATATGTATGCATAATACTACAATTTATAAGTACAAATACTGAAGTAATATATGTACGAGTGAAATGCTGGTATATATGTATATTTTTGCTGTAGTAATATATATTTATCAAAACAGAGTTTTATTTTAATTTATTTTGATTTTATTTGGTTGTTTAAATTTCTTACAGATGTGGTACCGCATTGTTTTCCTTACGAAGCTAGTATAAGCGAAGGAATATTTCTACAAACATGAAGCACTGTGACTCGGACAACATTTTCGTAGTGAAAAGTTTGTGATTGGAGGAGTAGAGGGAGATAAAGCAACGTCAATGCATTGATAAATTATACTGTATGCACAGTCTGTAGATACATTGATAACTAAGATGTAATATAATTTTTTTAGTTATTAAAAATATTGAATAAGAATATGTTATTAAATGAAATTTTTTAATTTAAAATTTTCATTATAGTTTCTGTTTATTAAATTTAATATAAAAATATTAATTTATTTAATTAAATTTTAGTTTAAGATGTATGACATTCAACTTTAATTTGTGTTTGTTCATTTCTATAATAACTATTTTTATATATCTGTGAAAATGTTTGTGTGTCTCTAAATTTTTTGGGTAGAGTTTTAGCATTTTATAGGTATGTAAAAACTTATTATCAGCAGCAATATCAGCGATAGCAGGCATCAGCTATAGGGATGACAGCGACGACAGTGGTGGCGTTGGCAGCACCGAGGGCTATAGTGGCAACAATGGCGGTGGTGACAGCATGAGGGGTTGTAGCGGTGGCATCGATGGTAGCGGTAGTGGCTGCACCAGAAGTAGTGGCAACACTGGTAGGAGTGGCAGCATCAGAGGCATCAGCTATGGCTGCACTGAAAGCAGTGGTGGCAGTGGCGATAGTAGTGGCAACACTGGAAGTAGTGGTAGCACCGGAAGTAGTGGTAGAAGTGGCAGTGCGGAAGAAGCAATAGCACCAGCGATGCCAGCAATAGCTGCGGCATGCAACGACAGCACTGACAGCTAGGGCAGCAGCGGTAGCTGCGATAGCCGTGGTGGTAGTGGCAGTAGTGGCAGTGGCGGAATTGGCAGTGGTGGTAGCAGCGGCGGTAGCAACGGCATTGGTGGCTGCAGAAGTAGTAGCGGTAGCGGTGGCGATGGTGATAGTTGCAGTGGTATTGGCAGTGACAGCGGCAAAGACAACAGCAGCAAGAGAGGTAGCGATAGTGGCAATGGCAGCAGCGACAAGAGCGGCAGCGGGAGCAGCAACAAAAGCACCAAATGAGATATATACATACGAATAAATTCAGTATATACCTACATATAATACTGTAGTATTTTATGTACATATATATTAAGTATATTTGTACTCAATTTATATGTACACATAATACTGTTATTTTTATGTATAAATACTGTAGTAATATATGTACGAGTGAAATGTTAGTATATATTTACATATATACTATAAGATTATATATGTATCAAAACATGACTTTTTTTTAATTTGACTGAGTGGTTTAAATTTCTTACATATATGATACCGCATTGTTCTTCATACAAAGCTTTTATAAGTGATGAAAATTTTCACCAGACATTATAAGCCGTGACTCGGATAGCTTTGTCACAGTAGAAAAATAATGATCAGAGGAGTAGAGGAAGAAAAAGCAACATCAATGAATGGATATATTATATTTTATGCACTATCGTTAGATACATTGATGGATAAGATGAAATAAAAATTTGTTATTTTTTTGTTTCAATTATGTAAAATATTAAATTTGAATAAGATATAAATGATTTTATTCTTTGTTTATTATAAATTATTTATAGTTTCAATTTTTATTCAATTTGATATAAAAATATTAAATTATTTAATTAAAAAATTTTAAAATAAATTAAATCCTGAAATTATTTTTGAAATTAAATTAGCTAGGGAATTTTCCCTAGCTAATTTAGAAAGGGAAATATTAAAATTAGCGATAGATTTTCCATCCTTAAATTTATTTAGCTAGGGACTATATCCGTCACTAAAATTTAGTAAGAAGCACTTTAGATAGGGAACCGATCCATCGGTAATCCATAGTTATATCCCGTTTAGCAACGGAAAATGCCCATTTAGCTAGGGAATTATATCTAGCTATATGGGATTTTTCTTGTAGTGTTTTTTATCCATACTATAATTTATATGAATTAAACAATTGAATAAGATCATTACTATTAACTTAAAATATTCCATTTTATTAAAATAATAAATATTACTTTTTTTATTGAACTTTTCACTTTAAGTACATTTTGAAATTTTATAAATTATAATTTTATATCAAATAATATGAAATTTTATGCCATAATAATAATTTCATATTATATTCATAAAAAATAAATTGAATTCTTAAAGTTTTATAACCATTATATATATGTGTGTGTGTGTGTGAAATATTTTATTATAATATTATATTATTATTTTTTATTTATAAAATAATATCATTTATAGTTAAATAAAAATCTATTTATTTTTTTTATTTAAATTATTTATTTTTAATAATTTTTGTTTTCTTTTATATTTTTGTTTCTTTTTTTTTCTATATATTTACATTCATTTTTTTTTATAGTTTCTGTGAAAAATAAAAATTCTAAGGCATACAAGCACATAAACTATTTTATCTATCTTTGTGAAGAGGAAGCGAGGAGAAGCGAATTTGGACCATGGGAGCACATGTAACTCATAATTTTACCTCTTCTTGTTACCAAGTAAGATTAACAATGCTCTTCTCCTTTATAATATGAATTATATTTCTTTCTTTCCCACAATTTGATTTCAACTGGTGAAGTTTGGCTGGTACAGATTAATCGGTTTTATTTTTTTTTTCTTTTTCCCCCAATTTCTATTCTTCTTTCTTCTATTTTCACATCACTTATTTGATTTTGACTCTCCACCACGAGTAAAACAACATATGCTTAGTGTAAACTTTGTTCTTCTAATGATTATTTTTTTAGGGTTTTATGGATTTAAAATACAAAATGTATGCTTATTGTTTTCTGCTTCTGTAATTTAAGAAAAAAAAGTATGTTAATTGTTTCTGCTTCTATAACTTATGAAAAAAAACACCATGATATATCAAAACAGATTTTCATGTTCAAAGCAAAGTAACTCAAGTTCATCAACAAATTCTCATGTGATGTATCTGTTTCACTTGTATATCGCTATGATACAGGTTGCCGGTGTACAATATATCATTAACTGATAATCTAGTTTCTGATTCCCAATAAATCATTGTTTCTTTTTTCCGAAAGATTATCATTTGGTTCATCTAGCTTGACATTCGAGTTTATGTTAGAAAAATATGAGCGTTTCTTAAAAACTCATCTTCTTTGATTTGGATCTTAAAATTAGATTTAGTGTTGATGGTATCAGTTCTGCGTTTTATTTTATTTTTCAGCTGATCACTATTATATTTTTTATTGACTTTTGTTTCTAATTTGGAATTTAAATTCTACAAATTCAGCTATTTTTTTTCTTAATCTTGGTTGGACCCATGATTCTATGCATGTTATTTTAGACTTGCACCGTAATATTAAAATTTTTATATGATTCTCTTTTCATTTTTTTTATTTTTGCATGTTCTAGGATATGCACCAAAAGCTTAATATTCTTATTTGCTATAATTATAGATGAATATAAAGAAACATATTGAATTAAGAGGAAGTACATACAATTGGGGAATATGAATGAAAATACACCCATAGATTATGTTGTGCTCCAACTATCACCTAAATCTTCATGGTCAGATTTTTTATCTATAATGATGTAATATTTTTTCATGTGCATATATAATCTTTCTTTATCTCTCTTTTTCTCTCTCTCTTTCTATCTAGCTATATATATATGTATATGTTAATTGATTTTTTGTTCATTGTAGGTGTTCTTTGTTCATCACGAGCAATGGGAAGATAGAGAAGCTTGGTAATGGCCTCTTAAAGTCATTTGTGAGTCAGCTAAAAGTCACAGAATCATTGACAGGTCTTGCAGGCTCTTCAATCAAGATCAAAACGGATCAATGCCATGATCATGAAACTTGCTTTACCAAAGTAACTCTCAAAAGTTTACAAACAAGACCCACCAATTATTTTTCTAACCAAATTTGATTGCTACTTTTTGCTTTGAAGGTTCATGTAGTTTGTTAATTAAAGTTTGGGAAACTATTTATGTATTTGATGAGGAGATATCCCAGCCGGAAGTAGCCTGGAGAATTTACTCTTAGGTAGTATTAGTTTTTTAAATACAATCTACTTTTTCTAGAGAAGATGATTCCAAATTTTATTCACATGGTAAATCTCATGAAGTTCTTAACTTTGTATTTAGGGAGCTGGAGAACATTCTTCAGGTACCTTTCCTTCACGTCTCTCCTCAAAATACACACACAGTTGTACTCTTTTTATTTTTAAGCTCAACTGATAGATTCAATGCTATTTTTGATGATAGTCCATCAATATTGACTACTTTGCATAAATTAAGTTTAAAATAAATCATGTTTTGATGTGATGATACATTTATTCACTCAATAGTAATAAGCCTCGAGTTCAAGACAATCAAATATGACCTCTTTGATATATCAATGGTAAGATTTGTTGAGATATATATTTATATACCTTTCTCTAACCTTATGTTAGCCAAGAACCTTGTGCATTGAGTACACATACATGTTTACACAAACCAAGCACAATGGATTGATTAAATGTCATTTTTTATTATAGTTATCAACATTGATTACTTTAATTGAATTGACATTAAAATAGATTATGTGTGTGTGTGTGTGTATTTGTATATAGATATATAGATATATATTTACGTATGTTTATAGATATATATATGTGTGTGTGTGTGTAGGTATATAGAAATATATATATATATATATATATATATATATGTATGTATGTATTGTAAGTACATAAATATAGATAGATATATATATATATATATATGTATATAGATATATATGTATGTATATATATGTGTGTGTGTGTGTGTGTGTGTGTGTGTGTGTGTGTGTGTGTGTGTGTGTGTGTGTGTGTATAGACATATATATGTGTATATAGACATATATATGTATGTATAGACACACACACACACACATATATACATATATATATATATATATATATATATATATATATATATATATATGTATAAAGACATGTGTGTGTGTGTGTGTGTGTGTGTGCGTGTGTGTGTGTATAATTGGGTAGTATCTAACCCAAGGCAATCTACCCAAACAACAAGAGGAATGAATTCTTGACCAGACAAATGATGTTATTAATAGCTAATTAGGAATTCAGATTGAACTCGTAATCTTCAAGTAGTTGTAAATTCAATACCCTACCAATCGAACTACCATGCCATTATTAGTTGGAATTATATTTTGATTTTAAAGCATTTGCATAAAATTGAAGCCTAATTTAGATTATTTTTTAAGTCATATCATGAATTTATGAATCACATTATTTAGAAAATTAAAATTTATATGACTGATATATATTATATCATGATTTTGTTTTAATGATGTTTTTTTGAGATAATTATATTTTTATTTTTGATGGATTATATATTATTGTGATACGTCAATAGTAATACGACTAGATAAGCTTTATTAAATTTGATCTCTCATAGAAGAATGAGAGATCAAATTAAAGTGGTTGAAATATATAGGTTCTATTTTGATTGTCTCCAAATATATTATAAATAGATAACATTATATATAAACTTGTATACATTTATATAATCATATGACATTATATATAAATGTCTATGTTTTAATATATATAAACATATAACATTATATATAAAATTGATATGTTTATATAAAAAATAATGTTATATATAAATTTTTATAAATATGTATAAATGTTTACGAATATTTATACCATATTTACATAACACTATCCATTTATATAATTTTTATATAACATTTATATAACATATAAAATGTTTATACCTATTTTTAAACATATATATAACTTATAAATTTTTCAATAAATATATAATATTTATAATGTTTATATAAATTTGATATATATACTATATAATATTTATAAAAGTGTTACATATATATATATTTATATATATGTAACATTTATAATAATATTTTAAACACAATAGCATATCAAAGCCAAGAGTAAGGTGTGGAAGAAGATGAGCTCCGATTGATTCCATTCAAGTGAAAAAGGAAACATAGATGAGTTAATTAACCAGTTAATGCAATGCAAGCAATTGAGTGAACAATTAACTGGTTAACCAGTTAATTAACCAGTTAATGCAATGAGTTAATTAACAAGTGATATTTTTTTGTTGCTTCTTTATGAATATTTGGCATGTAGCATTAATCATGTTGTAATTTGAAGCAACAAAAATGAGGGAACAGAAATGAGGTAAAAGGGGGGTGAGATGAGACAGAGAAATGTCCTAGGAAGGAAGAAGAGAGAAGAGATTAGAAGGTGGCTTGAAGAGGAGAAGTGGGTTGTTGGGGTAGAAAAAGGGGGAAAAGAAAACATGATAAATCTTAGCAAGAAAAGGATGGAATTTAGAGGTGAAGCACATTTAGAAGAGAATATGAAGCCTTATAATTGGGAGGAGGATGATTTACTTTCGGAAGAAGAGTCGGAGGCGAAAAGTTGGCCTTGCATTAATAATAAAAAAGAGGGAGGTAATCTGAATTATAATTTTTGTTATGAGGATTTAATTTGTTCAAAGCAGGAAACGCACAAGGATAGCCTACAAGATAAACAATCAGCTATAGAAAAAATCAAGCAAATGGGAAGAAGCTTAGAAAAGATAAGCGTACTAAAGAAATTTGAAATAGTGCCGTCTAGCTCAAGTAAGTCAATTAGAAAAAAGAAAAAATACAAAAATTTGAAGTATGAAATCAAATGCATTACAAGAGCTCAAGCTAGGGATACGTAGATATGTTTAACAGCTTGTTTTGGAATATAAGAGGAGTGGCGAATGCTCCAATGATAAATAGAATTAAAAGATTAATTAAAATCCATGATTTAAAAATTGTCATTCTAGCTGAACCAATGGTGGATAGAAATCAATTAGAGAAATATAAAGGGAAGATCGGATTAGATAAGGCTTTCTCAAACCGTAAGAGTAAGTTATGGGTTATGTGGAGAAAGAACGTAGATTTAGAGGTAGTTGCAGAAGATGAGCAAATAATTACTTTTAATTTCCAAAAACGTCCAACATCAATTTTCTCGGTAGTCTATGAGAAGAGTACGAAGGAGGGAAGAAAACCCCTATGGGAGGAGATGGGGAGTTTAGCCGCAAGAAACTTCCCATGGATCATCGGAGGATATTTTAATGCGATTAGAAACATTAATGAGAAAAAAGGTGGAAGACAGCCAGATAAGACAGCAATAGTCCAGTTTAATGAGGCTATTGCTAAAGCGAATCTGTTGGAAACAAAATTCTTAGGATCGAATTACACATGGTGTAATAACTGGAGAAAGAGAGGGGTAATTTGGTCCAGGCTAGACAGAGTTCTCTTTAACTCGCAATGGCTGGATAAGTTTGGAGGAATAAAGGTGAAACATTTAAATAGAACCTGCTCAGATCATAGCTCACTTTTGTTATCCTTCCAAGAAAGCAAGAGTAGACATAAAGGCTTCGTCTTTCAAAATATGTGGGGATTGCATAAGGATTATGATAAAGTAGTAAGTGAAACATGGAAGTGATCATTCTTGGGGAACCCGATACAAATCTTAGCTAATAAACTACGTAGCTTAAGATGGACTTTGAACAAATGGAATAAGGAGGTATTTGGAAATTTAAATAAAAAAATTCAGGAAGCTGAACAGGAAGTGGCTACTTTAGAAATAAAATATGAACAAACTTCTAGTCAAGAGGATAGAATAAAACTCAATAAAGCTAAAGCAAAATTGAGACTCAAAATGCACATGGAGGAAGTCTTCTGGAAGCAGAGGGCAAAAGTTAAGTGGTTAAAAGACGGAAAATAAAATACAAAATTTTTTAATGCAATGGCAAAAATTAAAATTCAAAAAAGTAAAATAAAAGGGTTAAGGTCAACAAATCAGGATTGGATAGAAAAGGAGAGGAGATAAAAATATATTACATAATCACTTCAAAAATATCTTATGCGGGCAAGGCATGGTTAGAAAAAATAAGTTAATGGGAAACATTGTAAAAAGAGTCTCAGAAAAGGAGAATGATCTTTTAGGTGAACCTCTAAAGGAAGAAGAGCTTAAATAAGCAGTATTCAGTGCAGACAAAGATAGTGCTGCAGGTCCGGATGGCTGGAATAATGGTTTCTTTCAACGAAGTTGGGATATCATTAAAACTAATCTACTTGCAGCCATTGAATGGATCTTTGTAGGTGCTGAAATTTCAAAATCATGGGCTATTTCCTTCATTGTGTTGATACCTAAGAAGGATAACCCATAGAGGGAGGAGGATTATAGACCAATTAGTCTATGTAATTCTATTTTTAAAATTTTAACTAAAATATTACCGAATAGAATAAGCAATATCCTCCCCAATACTATATCGCCTGAGCAGGTAGGTTTTGTAAAAAACAGATTGATGGTGGAAAATATAAACTTAGCATCAGAAATGATGTGAGAAATAGGAACAAAAGTGAGAGGAGGAAATGTTATTCTGAAATTGGATTTGGCTAAAGCTTTCGATAGAGTAGAATGCGATGTTTTATGTTATCTCATGAGAAAGTTGGGTTTCTCAGAATACTGGATAGATTTGATGTATAGGTGGGTCTCAAGTGCATGGGTAAAACTTCTAGTAAATGGACAGGTAGGTGGTGAATTTAAACCAACAAGAGGACTCGGGCAGGGAGACCCTATCTCCCCTGATTTATTCAATATATATTTAGAACTATTTATAGTTAGCTTAAAAGAGGAAATGAGAAGGGGTAAAATCGTTGCTTTCAAGCAGCCCAGGCACACTCCTCCTGTGAATTGTCTGGCATATGTGGATGATATTATCATCTTCACAAATGGCAGTAGTAAATCATTGAAAATATGATGATATTTTTACAGTCTTTGGAGGAAGAAATATGACAAGCATTGAATAAGAATAAATGTCAATTTCTTACATCCAAAACACATTAGAAATTACCTCTCAAAGGATTAGTAGAATCACAGGTTTCATGCAAGCAAAGGGTGCTCTTATATACCTAGGATGCCCAATTTATGAAGGAAGGGTGAAGGAGGCATACTTATCATTCTTAGTGGATACGATTAGAAATAAAATTGCAAGTTGGAAGGTGAATCTGTTAAGTATGGTAGGAAGAATTACACTTTTAACACATGTACTTCAAAGTTCTCTAACACACGTTTTAATGTCGACGCAGCCACCAAAAAGCATAGTTAAAAAATAGAAAAATAAATGGAAATTTCTTATGGGGGAAAAAAGAAGGAAAAAAACAAGCTTCGCTGGAAAAAATGGCAAGATTTATGTTACCCTAAGGAAGAAGCTGGATTAGGATTCTCCACACTAGAAGATATAACGAAAGCGTGGGCTTGCAAGAACTAGTGGAGAGTAAAAGAAAATGGGAGTCTTTGGGCTGCATATATAAAAGCTAGATATGGGCTTGGGATACGCTGGTTAACTTTAGAAAGGCACCAAAGAGTTGGAAATTAATGAATAAACAAAAAATATAGTAGAAAATCATGTGATTCTGACAAATAAAGAATGGAAATGGAAACTCAATGCTCAAGGAATTTTCACATTAAAGAGCGCAAAAAAATTAGTAAGAAGAAAAAGACAGTCGCAGGTAATTTACGAAAGATTATAGTTAAAAGAGATCCCACAGAAAATTAATATATTTGAGTGGAAACTTCATGCAAAAGTCATACCGGTAGATGAGAATATACAAAGAAAGGGAATAAGGCTAGCCGCTAGATGTGAATGTTGTAGAAAGGAGATAGAAAGTATTGAACACTTATTTTCTATAGGAACAATAGCTGATAAATTGTGGCGAAGACTAGAAACAGAAGCAGATATTAAAAGAGAAGCAGAAATCTTATTGATAGATTAGAAAATTGGGATCAAAAGTGCACCAAAAATAAAATTCTCAAATTGCTCAGATAATATATCCATCATATTACAATATGGTGCATATGGAAAGCCAGGAATAAAAGTCATTTTGAGAATATCCCGATGAGCTATGAGAACATCTTAGAAGAGATTAAAGAGAAAGCGCATTCATAACAGCATGCTTCCCGATAAAACTAAAAAATAAGGACATTGAAAAAAAAAAGTCATGGGGCCTTTCCACAAGCCTTAGAAAACCACCAGCTATTAAAATTATTAAGTAGAGAAAGTCTCTAAAAGACTACCTTATCTTGAATACATGTGGAAGTTTTAAAAGAGACATGAGAATGGCAGGAGGTGGAGGAGTAATAAGAAATGAGGAAGGTAGAGTAATTAAGGCATTTACAATGAGAGGAACAGCCTCTTCAGTTTTGCACTCAGAAACAATGGGCCCTATATAAGGGTCTTCAAATTTGCAAAGAAAATGGGTTCAGCAAATTCAAATACAGGTAGACTCGAGTCTTTTAATAGACCTAGTGAAAGACAAAATAGAGCTATGGAGGTTAGATGAATATATTAATAAGATAAAAGAATTAGTAATTGAACTCAAAGTGGAAATTATTCACATATTTAGGGAAACTAATGCACTTGCAGACAAATTTGCAGAGGAAGGTATGAGGAAAGGTTTTCAGGAATTCGATGAGAATAACATTCCAGATAAGTATAAAGGATTGATAAGACTTGACAAAATAGGATTTCCTTATATTAGAGTTCAAAATTAAAAGAATAAAACAAAATTTTAAAAAAAAAATTTAGTGGAATAATTTCTTGTTTTGGTATATGCTTTTTGTTTCTCTTTATTGCACTCTATTGCAGTTTATAAAGACAAATGTAAGCGGTGGCAAGGCATAACTGAAAATCTCCCTAGTCCTGATGGGGGAAAAGGGCCAGCCTGAAGAATGAGAAACATTTTTAAAAAAAAATAAAAAAAAAGAGGCACTAGGCAGGATGTCTGTAGAAGGTCTCCTGAAAGAAGCCCCAACAGGGAAGCAGATGCAAGTTGGTAAGGGTATAGATGCGATAACATAACTTATATTGTACTGGCTGTATTGGGATGTTATTTTTGTAGGGAAAACATTCAAGGAACATACCAAAAGGGGGATTTAGTATTGATGATAGCTGATTTATCTTCTCTAAGTATTGCTTGTAATTTGTTGAATTTGAAGTGTAATGAGCTAGAAAATAGAGTCGGTAACTTGCTATTAAAAATGTTAATGGTGGTAGGAGTCTGTATAGGGCAGTATATGCACCTGTATGAGTCTGAAAGGGTAGTCTTCATACAGCAAAGCCAACAGAAGGGACACGGAGTGAAGCTTCAACAGGTTCACAGAGTGGTAAAAGAATAATAGCTGTAATTATGCATGGTATTGGTTGTTTTGGGTTGTTATGCTGCAGATAAAAGAAGAGTCTGAATATACACCTCTAAGAACCAAGGAGACCTGTCAAGTAGGGGAGCTCGGTAAGGATTCAACGGGGCGAAGGGTCAACAAAAAGACAAGGTATATGGAGCAGCGAGAGGTGATGTTGAAAATGCAAAGTTAAAGAGCCAAATAAAGTAATGAAAGGCAGGAAAAGATTACAAACATAGTTTGAACAAAAAGTCCAGAAAAGTGCATCAAAGCTAGCAAACATTCTTCATAATGCATAGTTAAATGAAGAGAATCAAAAGTATAAATCCATAAAGCTAGGCTTTATCTTTTATTTTTGAGAAAGGGTTGTAAAAGGGAAAAGGGTAATATTAGTTTGTACAAATGGTATTCCTCCGCCAAAAGAGAGGGCATAATAATAAAACAAACCTTTAAAAAATGTTGTAATTTGTTTCATATTTTTTAAGTTGGGGTTTGTATATCACATTAGGTGGGGTTATTTTGGCTTTGGTGATAATGAATATGACTAGACAAAAATATGCATGAAGAATGCTGCTTCTTTTTAGTTTTCTTAGTTAAAATATGAGTCCTTATTAGGTTGACTTATCGTTTGCATAACTGGAAGACTTTGAATATGTTGTTTTGGCCCATCATAGAGTCGGTTAGAAAAAATCAGCTAACACCCCAGTGTTAGCTGTTATATTTTGTGCCACCACTATTAATGTCACCATTACCCCGATTCTGCTACTGACCCCCTTCTTAGTCCATCAGTGCTGCTGCCCTCTTGATAACTGTAATTCCCCTTGCACCTATGCATCATAGTTTGTATTTATGAGGGAAAGCATCCATAGTTTTCTTGCATTTTTAGGTTATAATATTTGGGGTTATTGCTATATTTTTGTTTGATGAAGAAATTAAGTAGTAGATACGATGGCATTTTTTTAGCAGCTAATGAAATTCTTTTTTTCATTAAGTTGTGCATGATGAAAATCCTCCTCACTTGACCAAAGTATTATGTGATAAACTCAACTGATGTAAAAAGGTACACCTCTTCCACTTATATGCGTTGCCTTTTTGATTAGGGTGTAAAAATCAACCAAGAACGATGGAACCCTAAACAAAGATAGCCATGAATAGTGAATGAAATTGATCACTAAACCTTTAATGTGCAAGCCATCATGATCCTGATCTACCATTTTCATGAGATGACCATATCTCAAGGCTTTGACACTGTCATACTGCTTATGCTGTTGCAGCCCAAAAATCTTCTTGATATTTTCATTTTATCTGTAACTTAACTTAGACATCGATTAGCCATCCTTTACATTAACGTCAATCACTTCTTCGAAAGGAATTAAGGTTCAAAACTTAGAATCCAACTGCCTTGCAAGAAAATTCATATAGATATACCTAATTGATAGAATCAGTAATGTGAAACTTTGTTGGATTGGAAGCCAAAAAATTTTGCGAGCTCTATATTTTATGTACATCAAATTTTTTATGTGTTTTCTGATCCTTATTATTCAAAACTAAAATGCATCATGAGATTCAAATATGATTTCTAATTCTAGTATCGTGTGAGTTCAATAAACTGAAATATTTTCATCTGAGTAATGTTGATTTCTTCGTCCATATTATGTACAGGTCAGTTTTGAAACTGATGCAGGAGAAGATGGAATACAAGCTTCATTCTCACAACGTGCCATATGGCTCTAGCAGGGGTCAACAATCTGTTAGTGGATTCTTTCAAGTTGATGATTCCAATAGCTACTAGGTAATGATTTTATTTCTTCCATGTTCTAAAACAATATGTTGGAAATTCAATATTTGTTTTATGGATTAAATTTTACACAATGATTGGTAAAGGCTATATATGTATCACAAAACTTGATAATTCTTTGAATCAGTATTCATCGTGCATATTGGTAAATGGTATATAAGTGATGGTCATAAATATAAATTTTGCTAAATTAATATGTTTCCATCCTTCGTATTGTTTAATTTTGAATAGATGTCTATGTAAGAAATGAAACAAGTGAATGATGAGATGAAAGAAATGAAGAATACAATGCAATAGAAGATGACCTATATGGAATAACAATTAACAGCCTTGATAAGAGAGATAGCACACAAAGTTTTAGTAGAGTATCCACAAAGGAGAGCCTAGCACAAATGGATCAGCTAATGATGAGGGTGATGATTTAGTTTAAAAAGATTATATACCTATATAATGTTTTTGTTTTACCTATGTATTTATTATATCAAATTAATTTATTAACTACTTTTTCATTTTGTTAATTATAAATAATGGCTTATAATATATGTTTTTATTCAATTTATTATAAAAATTTAAAAATATGGAATCAATTTTTAAAAAAAATAAAATAAAATTGTGAAAATAGATTTTGAATGAAAATTGCTAGAGAATTTTACAAGCTAATTTAGCTAGAAAATTTTCTATACAATTTGAATCAAAAAATATTAATTACTATTCTTAATTATGATTAAAATTAGCAAGGGAAAATTTATAATTAGCTAGGAAATTTCTATCGTTAAAATATTTGCTAGGGATTTTTCTCATTAATATTTTGTGATGAGCACTTTAGCTTGGGACAATTTCTATTGTTAATCCGTTGTTATTCTATTTTAGTGATGGAAAAAGCTCATATAGATAGATTAATAAACAAATAGATAGAAATATAGATAGATAGATAGATAGATAGATAGATAGATACATAGATAAATAGATAGATCGACAAACAGATATTTAGATAGATAGATAGACATACAGATAGAGAGATAGATAAGCATACAGATACATAGATAGATAGATATATATATAAACATAAAGACATATATTAAGAAAGATATATAGATAGATATATAGATAGATAGATAGATAGATAGATAGATAGGTGAATATACAGATAGACAAAGAGATAGAAAGAAAGACAAATATATAGATAGATAGTTAGACAGATAAATAGACATATAGAAAGATAGATAGATATATAGATAGATAGACCAAAAGATAGACAGATAATTGAATGATAGATAGATAGATAGTCATATAGATAGTAATATAGATAGATAGAAAGATAGATATATAGACAAATAGTTAGACATATATATATATATATATATATAGACAGATAGATGGATAGATAGATTGTTAAACAGATAGATATATACATAGAAAGACAGATAGATAAATATATATA
This sequence comes from Sapria himalayana, assembly GCA_029783825.1. Taxonomy (NCBI): domain Eukaryota; kingdom Viridiplantae; phylum Streptophyta; class Magnoliopsida; order Malpighiales; family Rafflesiaceae; genus Sapria; species Sapria himalayana. Next base: position 39,200 of record JAREIK010009560.1, read on the forward strand.
TATATATAGGTAGATATACAAATATATAGACAAATAGATAAATAGATAGATAGATAGATAGTCATATAGACAGGTAGATATATTAATAAATAGAAAGATAGATAAATAGATAGATAAATATATAAAAATATAGATAGATAGAGAAAAAGATAGATTAATAGATATATATATATATATATATATATATATATATATATAGACAAATAGATATGTAGATTGATCAACGAATAAATAAACATTTTTATTGAAAGATAGATAGACATATAGATAGATAAATAGATAGATAGATATTAGACAGATAGATAGATAGATCAACAGACAAATAAATAATTAGACAGATAGATATATTTTTAGATAGATGATTAGATTGATTGATAGATGGACATATAGATAAATATAAAGATATAGAATTATATATATACATATAAATAAATTAATAAATAGATAGACAGCCAGATAGATATACAAATTGATATATAGAGAGAGAGATAAATATATAAAAAGTAGATAGATAGATAGAAAGATAGTTATATAGATAGATAGACAGATAGATAGATAGATACAGAAAAAAATATACAAATAAATATATATATATATATATATATATATAGATAGTTAAATTATCTGATAGATATATCAATTGATAGATTGATAGATAAATAGATACACAGATGTATAGATAGATTGATAGAACGTAGAAAAATAAATAGATAGCCAAATAAATAGATAGATAGACAAGTAGATAAATAGATAGATAGATAAACAGATAGATAGTCAGATAAATAGACAAATATATAGATAGACAGAATGATAGATTGATAGAAATATAGACAGACACATAGACAGACATATTGAAAAACATTTAGACAGACAGATAGAAAGATAGATAAACAAATAGCTATATAAATAGGTATATAGACAAATTGACACATAGATAGATTGGCAGGTAGACATATAGATAGATAGATATACAGAAAAATGGACGGACATATAAATAGATACTTGGAATAATAGAAAGACAAATAGATAGGCAGATAGATAGAAAGCTAGATTAAAAGACATACAGATAGATATATAAAAATATAGTTAGACATATAGACATACATATAGATAGACAATAGAGAGACAGATAGATAGACATATATATAGATATATAGAAAAACATTTAGATAGATAGATAGACAGATTGATAATGAGATAGAAAAATATATTGAGTGATTGATTGATAGACATATTAATAGCCAGATTATTAGATATATTAGTAGACAAATTGATGGATAGATTGATAGATTGATAGATCAAAAATTGTTAGATAGATAGATTGATTGATAAATAGACAAAATAATAGATAGATAGATAGATAAATAGATAGATAGATAGATAGATAGACAAAAAGATAGATAGATATATAGAAAGAAAGAAAGATAGATATATAGATAGATAAATAGATAGATAGATAGATAGATAGACAAATAGATAGATAGATAGATAGAGATATAGACAAAGAGATAGATAAATAGATAGATAGACAAACATATAAACAAATAAATAGATAGATAGATATTCATATAGATAGATAGATAGATATAAAGATAGACAGATGGACAGACATAGATAGACATATAGATATACATACAGATAAATAGATATTCTATAGATATATAAATAAATAGATATACAAACCATTGACCGATAAATAGACAGACAGACAGATAGACATATAGATAGATAGATAGATAGACAGATAGATAAATAGCCAGATAGACATATAGATAGATAAGCATACAAATAGATAGTCAGATAGGTAGAATGATATGTAGACCGATACACAGACAGATAGACAGATAAATTGATAGAAAGATAGACAACCAAATAAATAAATAGATAGATAAATAGATTGATACATGGACAAATAGATAGATAAATAGATACATAGACAGACAGATAGAAAGATAGACAAACACATAGAGATAAAAATATATAGATGGATAGAATGTTAGATAGACAAATAGATAGATAGATATATAGATTGATAGATTGACAAATAAAAATTTAGAAAGATCAATAGATATATAGATAGACAGATTCATAGATAGATTGTTAGATAGATTGGTAAATAGATTCATAGATAGATTGATATACATATTGTTAAAAAAGATGATAGACAGATTTTTACATAGGTTTTTAGATAGATTGATATATTAATTCATAGATATATTGATAGACAAATTTATAGTTAGGATGATAGAAAGATTGGAAGATTGATAGAGAGGCAGATTAATAAACAGATACATAGATGGATAGATAAATATACATATTGATAGGTAGGTAGATAATCATATATATATATAGACAGATAGGTAGATAGATAAACAAATTATTACACAAAAAGATGGATAAATAAATATATAGATAGATAGATAGATAAGGAGATAGGTAGATATATATAAAGATATACAGATAGATAAATAGATAAATAGATAGAGAGAAAGATAAAAATATATATGAGATAGTCAGATAGATAAATAGAAAGATAGACAAATAGATTGATAGATAGACAAATAGATAGACATATAGATAGAAAGACAGATTGATTGATAGATAAACAGACATATACATAGGTAGGTAGATATATAGACAAATAAATAAATAGATATATAGATTAATAGACATATTGATAAACTAATTTATAGACATTTTTGAAATATTGATTGATACATAAATATATAAATAGACAGAGAGAGAGAGAGAGAGAGAGAGATATATATATATATATATATATATATATATATATATATATATATAGTCAGATAGACAAATCGATAGATAGACAAATAGATAGAAAGATTTATAGATAAATTGTAAGATAGATAAATACACGGATCAATAGATAGATTATTAGACATACAAATAGATATATAGACAGATTAATTGAATGAAAGATAGATAGATAGATAGATATATAAATAGATAGATACATACATAAAGAGATAGACATATAGACAGACAGATATATATATATATATATAGACAGATAGATATATAGATAGTTAGATAGATAGAAAGATTGATTGATTGTAAGTTAAATCAATTGATAGATAAATATACAAATAGATAGATAGATACACGGCTAGATATATATATTTTTGATAGTAGATGGATAGATAGATAGTCAGATAAACATATAGATAAATAGATTGAAAGATAGATTAATAGATAGATTAAAAGACATTTAGATTGTTTGATAGATAGATTGATAGATTGATTAATATACTTTTTGAATGATAGATAATTAGAAGATAGATAGACATAGGAATAAAAAGAAAGATAAATAAATTGATAGAAAAATAGATAGATAGATAGATTCATTGATTGATTCATTTAAAGATATATAAATAGAAAAATAGACAAACAAATAGACAAACAGATAAACAAAAAGATAGATATATAGAAAAATGAATATATAGATAAAAAGATAGAAAAGCATATAGATAGATGACACACAACTAGACAAACAAATAGATAGATAGATACATAGATTGACAGACAAATCTTTATATAGATTAATACATAGAAAGAAAGATAGATGGATAGACAGATAAATAGATAATAAATATATAGATAGATAGATAGATAGATAAACAAATAGGTAGTTAGATATATAGAATCATAGATAAACAAATAGACAGACAAATAATTAGTTTGTTAGTCATACAGATATACAATTAGATAGACAAACGCAGATACCCAAAAATAAAGAGATATAGATTAATATATAAATAGACAGACATATAGATATATAGATAGATTGATTGATTGATATTTAGTTAGATAGATAGAAGATATAGAGACAAATAAATAGGCAGAAATACATCCAGATAGATAGATATATAAAAGATATAAAGATAGATATACAAATAGATAAATAAACAAATAGATAGACATTTACATAGATATAAAGGCAAATACATAGACAGAAAGATAGATAGACAAACAGAAATTCAAATTGATAGATAAATTGGAAAATAGATAGATAGATAGAACTATAGACATATATAAAGATAAATAGATAGAATGATAAATAGATAGACAAATACAGCTAGATAGATAGATAAATAGAAACTTATTTAGATAGAGAGATAGATAAGCAGTTAGATAGATAGATATATTGATTGATTGATTGATTTATAGATATATAGATAAATATATAGACAATAGATAGGCAAATAGATAAGCAAATAGATAGTCAAATAGATAGATAGATAGATTGATTGATTGACATATCAATAGACAAATAGATACATAGATAGTTAGATAGATAGATAGATATATAGATATATAGATAGATAGTTAGACAAAAAGATAGACAAATATATAGATAGATATATCAATAGATATATTGACAGACAAAAAATAGATAGATAGATAGATCGATAAATAATTAGATAGAAAGATATATTGATAGATAGATAGATAGATAGTTAGACAAATAGATAGACAGATAGATAAACAAATAGAAAGACAAATAGATAGATAGATAGATTATAGATAGATAGATTGACAAAAAAGTTCACAGATAGATAGACAAAAAGACATATAGATAGATAGATATATAGATAGATTGATTGATTGATAGATATACAGATAGATAGATAAAAAGTTTGTTAGATAAATAGACACATAGATAGATAGATAGATAGATAAACTGATAGATAGATAGATAGTCAGATAGATGTATAGATAGATAGATATACAAGTAGATAGATATTCAAATAGATAAACAAATAGATCGATATATATATATATATATATATATATATATATATATATATATATATATATATATATATATATAGATAAATAGATAGATGGACATTTAGATAAAAAAATAGATTCACAAATAGATACACAAATAGATAGATATATAGATAGGTACATAGATAGATAAATAAATAGACTTATAAACATATAGATAGACAGACAAACAAATAGATAGATTTATTGAATGATTGCTTGATAGATAGATAGAAAAATAAATAGTTAGATAGATAGATGTATAAATAGATATATAGACAAATAGATAGATAGATAGACATACAGATAGATATATATATATATAGATTATTAGATAGATAGATAAATAGATAGACAAATAGATAGTTAGTTAGTTAGAAATTTTGTTAGATTTATAGATAAATAGATAGATAGATACATAAATAGATAGAAAGATAGACAGATATATAGACATATAGATAGATTAATTGATGGAAAAATAGCTAGAAATAAAGAAAGAAAGATAAATAGTTAGTCATATACATAGATAGATAAATATATAAATAGATTGACATATAGATAAACAAATAGATATATAAATACATAGACAAATAGATAAAAAAATTGAATAATAAAATATTTATTTAACTATAAAAATTTAGCTAGAAAAATAATTCCTATCTAATTTGCACGGGATTAGCTAGGGAATATCAAAAGATGTTAGATTTTACATTGAATTACAAATTTGTGATCAATTTGTGACAGATTAGAGATGGAAACTTTTAATTGAAAAATATCCCAAGTTAATATTATTGTAGATGTTCACGCAAAGATTAGCTGCAATTTTAGCAATACCTCTTGCAATGAACTTTCCCTAGTTAATTAGATTGAGACAAATCCCATCACTAAATAATTATCTGAAAAAACATTTTCATGATTATTTATTAATTACAAGCGATTAGTCCTTAAATGAAAATTTTCACAAAATATATGCATTTAGCTAGGGAATTTTCCCTAATTATTTGAGCTAGGGATTATTTCTGTCGCTAATCTATACGAATTTATTTTTTTATTTTTTATATATTATTTTTTTTACTATTTTTTGTAATTTTGTATATTGAAGGTTTTTAATCATCTTTGGATGAGGAATCCATGAAAGACACCTCCTCAAATCATTATAAAAATATGATATTATAAAAAAATAATTTCAAAAATATATAAATATGAAAAAAATTTATATTAATAATGACTAAAATAACAATTTTAATTATTATAAAATTTTTAAAAAATTATAGATAAAATTTTTCTAAAATTTTTATTATGAAATTTAAATATTTGTATTAAAAATTGTAGATAATTAATTCTATAATTATACACATTTTTAAATATATTTTAATAAATAAATGAACATACATAAAAATTTATATTAATAAAAAGATAAAATAATTAATTGTATGAATAGATAAAAAATATTTACAAAAATATCTGAATTAATAAATAAAATAGTAAATATTTATATTATTTAAGGTTTAAAAAATATTTTTATGATTATAGGAAACTTTTTAAAAAATAATTACTAAAAGATTTAAAAAGCTTGAATAATAAAAAAAATCAAATTTTTCATAAAATTTAAAAGAAAATAATTTGATATTTAAAGATAAATACGTAGATGTTTTAAGTACATCAAAAAAAGATTTAATGATTTAAAAAAATATTCCCGAGTGGTTATTAAAATAACACTTCAAGTATTTTTTTAAGGTTTAAAAGATTTATTTAAAATATTACTAATGATATTTTTTTTGTTTTAAAAAAATTAAATTTGCCCATTAGTTGATTTAAATTCAAGTTTTATTTTTTTACCTACTAAAATTTATAAGAATTAAATAATTGTGTAAGATTTTTACTATTAGCTTTTAATATTCTATTTTTTTAAAATAATAAATATAACATTTTTTAATGATATGCTCACTTTAAGTAATATTTGAAATTTTATAAATTATAAATTATATCAAATAATATTAAATTTTATGACTTTAGAATTATTTCATATTACTAATCTTTGGGTGGTAGGATTAGAAGAATGAGGGATTACATATAGGTATTTTGGTATATTATTTTCATTGCATATATTATCTTTTACAATTGTGTTGTGTAATTATATAGATACTAATATTGGTTTTCATAATAACTTTGAAGTTCAATTTATTTATGAGAGAATAATATTTTAAGATGATTGGTGACTTGAGAAATTTTTGTATTACAGAGTCTCTTCAAACATAGTCTCTTCAAAGTTATTGGGTAAAATTGTGAGATATTTGTTTTTTTATATATATCCTGTTAAAGAGAGAGCCTTCTGTACTTGGGCATGAATGTGATCTACATATCTATCTTATCTTATCATAATATATAGAATCAGTTAAAATATGAAAGCTAAATAAGAAAACAAATCTTACCAATATCTTATCTTTATAATCTTACCTTAAAAGATTGAAAAGATCGTGCATGATAAATCTTGAATTCAAAACTTTTTGTTCGTAGTGTTTGGACAGATTTTTGTCATCACTTAAAGATGTGATATCTTATTAGATAGAAAAATATATTTATTTTAACATTTGAATAAGTCATGAAATTGAAGACCAAATGGAAGAACATATACATCCATTATTTGAATTCCACAAGAAATTGAAAATTGGATTTGAAAATATATCAATTATAATTAGTAGTTACTTATAAATTACTATAAACTCTAAGTTTATTCCATGCTAATTCATAAAATTTTTAAATCCAAGATGAGATTATTAATCCTACTTTGTTTAAATATCATCAAATCATATCCCCCTTCAATTCTATCCAATAAAACACAACCTAAAGAGTAACTAGGCATGATGAAGGATTAAAAGAGCTTATACAAGCTACCATTTTTCTAATCATGCTTTACCTATTATAATAGATTCTATTAATGTATTCAAATATATCTAGATAGATAGACCGATAGATTTTAAAATAGATAGGAAGATAGATATGCAAATAAATTGATAGATAGACAAATAGATAGACATATAGACAGATATAAAGATAGCAAGATAGATAAATAAAAAGATGGATGATAGATATATATACAGATAGATAGACAGAAAGATAGACAAGATAGATAGACACATTGATAGATAGATTTATAGATATATTGATAGATAGATAGATAGATTGACATAAAGATAGATAGATATACAGATATATAGATTGATAGATAGAAATATAGACATACAAATAGATAGATAGACAGATAGATAGACAGATAGATAGACATACATCTAGATATACAATTATTTTGACATATAGAAAGATAGATAGAGAGAGATTGATATACAGATTGATAGAGAGACAGAAAGATATTTAGAGATTTAGAAAGATAGATAGACAAACAGATAGATAGATTAGATTAATAGATGGATAGATAGATAGATAGATAGAAAGATAGATATATAGATATATAGAATATAGATAGATAGATAAATAGATAGATATATAGATAGACAAATTGATAAATATATAGTTCTGTAGATAAATAGATAGCTAAATTGATAGACAAATAGAAAGATCGATTGATAGATATACAAATAAATAGATAGATTGATAGACCGATTGATAGGTAGATTGATAAAAAATTTAATAGATAAATTGATAGACAAATTGATGGACATATTGATTGATTGATTGATTGATAGATAGATAGATAGGTTGATTGATAGATAGATAACAAATTTTTAGATAGATACATAGATAGATAGATAGATAGATAGTTCATAGATATATAAATAGATAGAAAGAAAGATAGATAGATAAATAGATAGATAAATAGATAGATTATTTGATAGATAGAAAGATATAGATATATATAGAAAGATAGATATATTGACAGATAGATAGATAGAGAGATATATAGATAGATAGATATATAGATAGATAGAGAGATAGACAGACACATAGATAGATAGATATTTAGATAGATAATTAGATTGATAGAAAAATTAATAGAATGATTGATATAAAGATTTATAGACATAATAATAGAAAGAGTAATAGACATATTAATGGATAGATTGAAACATAGATAGAAAGTGAGATAGATAAAAATATTGATAGAAATATATATATAGATCTATAGATAGATAGAAAACTAGATATACAAAAAGATTAATATATAGATAAATAGATAGATTCATAGATTATTAGACATCTAGATAGATAGATAAATAGTTTGATAAATTATTAGATAGTTCGATTAATAAATAGATAGAAAGATAGATAATTAGATAGATAGATATAAAATTGGATATATAGTTTGAAAGATATAAAAATAGATAGTTAGATATATATATATATATATATATATATATATATATACATAAATATAGACAGATAGATAGATTCAATGAAATATAGATTGATTGAAAGAAAGAAAGAAAGATAGATAGACAAAATGATAATTTAAAATATAGACATAATGATAGATAGATAGATAGATATAAGGATTGATGGTCAGAGAGATATAAATAAAGATAAATAAATTGATATACAAATAGACAAACAGATAGATAGACATTTAAATAGACATGTAGTTAGATGAAAACATATACATATATAAATGTAGACAAATAGATAGATAGATAGATAGATAGATAGACAAATAGCTAGATAGACAGACAAACAGATAGATAGATAGATATACTAATAGATAGATAGATAAATAGATAGATAATTGAAAGATATATAGACAGACAGATAGACAGAAAGATATACAGATTGATAGATTGATTGATATACATATTGATAAAATAATTGATATATATATTGATAGATAGGTTGAACGATAGGTTGATAGATAGATGGATAGACAGATAGATAGATAGATAGATAAATAGATAGATTGATAGATAAAAAGATAGACAAATAGATTTACATATAGATAGACAAAAAGATAGACAGAAAGATAGATAGATATACATATAAATAGACAGATAGATAAAAAAATATAAATATAGATAGACAAACAGATAGATAGATAAACAATTAAATTAAAAAATGATAGAAATATACACAGCTAGGTTGATAGATAAAATTGATAGAGTGATTTATAGTTAGATTGATAGATATATTGATAGACAGATTGATAGAAAAATAGATAGATAGACAGATAGATAGATAGACAGAAAGATAGATCCATAGATATATATAAATATAGATACTAAGATAGGTAAGTATATAGATAGATAGATAGATCACAACAAGAAAAATCTCATATAGTTAGGGACAATTCCCTAGCTAAATGAGCATTTTACGTCACTAAATGGGATATAACAATGGATTAATGATGGATCAGTTCCCTATCTAAAGGGCTGGTCACTAATAGTTAGCGAGGAAAAATATCCCTAGCTAAAAATTTAGCAATAGAAAAATCACTTGCTAAAAAAAACAAATTTCCTATCTAAATTAACCAAATAAATGAGATTTTCCGTCGCTAAACAAAAATAGTGACGAAAGATTCCCAAGCTAAAGTGATGGTCGCTAAATTTTAACGATGGAAATGGTCCCTAGCTAATTAAATGTAGCGACAGAAAAATCCATTGCTAAAATAAAGATTTTCCTTGCTAATTTAGCAAGGGATTTTTCCCTAGCTATTTTAATTTCAAAACTATTTTTAGAATTTAATTTATTTTAAATTTTTTAATTAAATAATTTAATATTTTAAAATCAAATTGAATAATAACTGAAACAATAAATAATTTATAATAAACAAAAAATAAAATCATTTAATAACTTATTCTAATTCAATATTTTACATAATTGAAACAAAAAAAATAGAATTTTATTACATCTTATTCATCAATGTATCTACCGACAGTGCATAAAATATAATATATCCATTCATTGACATTGCTTTCTTTCCCTCTACTCCTGTGATAACCATTTTTCTACTGTGAAAAAGCTATCCAAGTCACGGTACATATTGTCTAATTAAAAATCTCATCATTTATAATATCTTTGTATGAGGAACAATATGGTATCATATTTGTAAGAAATTTAAACCACTTAGTCAAATTAAAATAAAAAAACAATATGCTTTGATCAATATATAATCCTGCAGTATATATGTAAATATATACTAGCATTTCACTTGTACATATATTGCTACAGTATATGTACATAAAAAATACAGTATTATGTGTACATATATACTGAGTACAAATATACTCAGTATATACGTACATAAAATACTATCGTATTATATGTACATATATACTAAATTTATTCGTACGTATATATTGCATTTGTTGCTGTTGATGCTACTCCAAGTACCACTGCCGCTCCTGCCACCGCTGTCACTGCCGTTGTCAATGCTAATACCAATGTGGTTGTCACCATTGTTGATGCTGCCTCTACTATCGCCACTGCTGCCGATGCCGCTACCACAGCTGCTGCCGCTGCCACTACTGCCAGCGCTACTACCATCGCCGCTGCTACTGCCACCGCCGCCGCCGCCACCTCTGCCACTGTGCCACTACTTTTGGTGCTGCCATTGCTACCACTGCTACCAATGTTGCTTCGAGCACAGCCTCTACTACCGCCGTTGCTGCCGCAACCTCTGTTATCACTTCTCCCGCCACTCCCGCCGATGCCACTGTTGCCCATGCTGCTGCTGCCACTTCCGTCGGTGCCACAGCCACCACTACCGCTACTACCGCCACTGCGTCTTTCGTAGCCACCGCCACTACCGTCACTGTCACTGCTACCATCACTGCCGCTATTGTCACTGTTGCTGCTACTACTATTGATTATAGGCTTTTACATAACTATAATAGGCTACAACTATACCCTAAATATTTGAAGACACACAAACATATTCAAAGATATATAAAAATAGTTAGTATAGACATGAAAAAACACAAATTAAAGTTGATTTTCATACAGCTTAAACTAAAATTTAATTAAATAATATAATATTTTTATATTAAATTTAATAAAATCAGAATCTATAAGTTAAAATTTTAAATTAAACAAAAAAAATTCATTTAATAACTTATTCTAATACAATATTTTAAATAACTAAAACAAAAAATTAACAAAATTATATTATATCTTATTAATCAATGTATCTACCGACTGTGCATAAACTATCCATGCATTGACGTTGCTTTCTCTCCCTCTGCTCCTCCGATCACAAACATTCTACTGTGAAAAAACTGCCTAAGTAACTGTGCTTCATATCTGTTGAAAAATCACTTCACTTATACAATCTTCGTATGTGAAATAATCCGGTACCACATCTGTAATAAATTTAAACTACTCAATCAAATCAAAATAAATTAAAAAAACTATGTTTTGATAAATATATATTACTGCAGTAAATATGTACATATATACTAGCATTTCACTCATTCATATATTACTACAGTATATGTACATATAAACTTTAGTATTATGCATACATATATACTGAGTCCATATATACTCAGTATATATGTACATAAATACTGCAGAATTATATGTACGTATATACTGACTATATACGTACATATATATTGCATTTGTTGCCATTGTGCTACTCTTGTTGTTGCTGTCGCTCCTACCACTGCTACTGCTACCAGTGCCGCTCCTACCATTGCTATTGCCACTACCGCCGGTGTTGTCGGCGTGTTGGTGCTGCCAGTGTGGTGCTGCCAGTGTGGTGCTGCTGTCGGTGCTGCCCATTATCGGTGCTACTACCGCCGCCACCACTGATGCCACTACTACCACTACCGCCACTACTACCGGTGCACCCCCGCTACCTCTGCTTCCGGTGCTGCCGCCACTGCCAGTGCTGGCGCCACTTCCGGTGCTGCTGCTTCTACCGGTGCTACCGCCACTGCCGCCGATGTTGTCACTGCCGCTGCTGCCACTACTACCACTATTGATAATAGGCTTTTACATACCTATAATTGGTTAAAACTCTACCCAAAAAATCTGAAAACACACAAACATATTCACAGATATATAAAATAGTTATTATTGACATGAACAAACACAAATTAAAGTTGATTGTAATATAGTTTTGACAAAATTTTAATTAAATAATTTAATATTTTTATATTAAATTTAATAAAAATAGAAACTATAAATGAAAATTTTAAATTAAACAAAAAAAATTCATTTAATAACTTATTCTAATACAATATTTTAAATAACTAAAACAAAAAAATAATAAATTATATTACATCTTATTAATCAATGTATCTACCGACTGTGCATAAAGTATAATTTAATCATGTATTGATGTTGCTTTCTCTCCCTCTGCTCCTCCGATCACCAACTTTTGCTGCGTAAAAGATGTCCGAGTCATGGTACATCATATCTGTTGAAAAATCCCTTCACTTAAACAAGCTTCATATGAGAAATAATGCGATATTATATCTGTAAGAAATTTATACCACTCAATCAAATCAAATTTAATTAAAAAAACTATATTTTGATAAATATATATTACTGTAGTAAATATGTACATATATATTAGTATTTCACTTGTACATATATTACTGTAGTATATGTACATATAAACTATAGTATTATGCATACATATATACAGAGTACATAAATATTACGTATATATGTACATAAAATACTGTAGTATTATATGTACGTATATACTGACTATCTACATTCGTATTTACCACATTTGTTGTCATTACTGCTACTCCCACTCTCGTTGCCGCTACTGCCGCTCCCGTTGCTGCTGCCACTACTACTACCACTGGCATTGCCGCTGCTGCAGCTGCCACTACTACTACCGCTGGCATTGCTACTACTGCCGCTAGCACTGCCACTGCTGTTGCTACTGCCGCTGCCACTACCACAGCTGCTGCCGCTGCTGCCACTGCTACCTTGCTACCGCTGCTGCTGCCACCGCTGCCTTGCTACCACCACTGCTCCCGCTGCCACTGCTGCTACTACCATTGCCGCAACTGCTTCTACTACCACTGTTGCTACTACTGCTGCCATTGTTGCCGCTGCTGCTGATACTGCCCATGCTGCCACCTTTGCTAGTGCTTTAGTTGCTACCACCACTGCCAATGCTATAGCTGGTGCCACCTTTGCTGGTGCTGCAGCTACTGCCACCGTTGGCAGTGATGCAGCTCCTGCCACCACTACCATCGTTGCCGATGCTATAGCTGCTATCGCCACTGCCGATGCTGCCACCGATGGCGCTGATGCCGCCACTGCCACTGATTCATAATTAAGTTAATTGGAAAAGCAAAGAACTAAACCAAAATAAAAAAATTTAAACCTTCAAAAAAATATCATAATTATTTGCTACAGATAGACAAAAATAAATAACAGTTCAGAAATAATTCTCATACGTAATCATCCTCATAATTTGTAGGGAATTCTAGCCTCTCCTGTTTGGTTTCGCATCTGGATCTCGGAATGCTATATGTTGCTTCATTGCCGCTAACTCCGACTCCATATAGGACATCTACAGTTGCATTACATTCTTAATTTCTTTCATCTTATCATTAATTTTTTAATTTCTTGCATTTCTTCCATCAAATTAGTATACTGCTCATTCTTCTGTTCTTGAATTTCATATATTTATTCCTTCAAATGAGATATCTGCTCATCCTTCTTTTTCAGTTCGGTCTCCATAACTATAATATGTTCATTTGTTTCCATTGCTTGTTATTTCAATTTATATGGTGATATTTCTCATGAAATACTATGAAAAAATTATGAGATATCTGAAATGATTTCATCCAACACATGAATACTAAAAAAATAGTCATATTTAAAGTTGAATCCACTTTTCCACACATTTCAAGTAAAGAGAAAATAATGTAAACCTACAATATGATCAAAATAAATAATGATATTATGTATGACATCTCATTATTGTGGCATAGAAAAAGTTGAGAGAGAGAGAGGGATGGAGAGAGAGGTAGAGAGAGTGAGAGAGAGAGTGGGGGGGAGGGAGAGAGAGTGAGAGAGAGAGGGGGGAGGGAGAGGGAGGGAGAGGGAGAGGAAGAGGGAGAGGGAGAGGAAGAGAGAGATGGAGAGAGACAGAAAGATGGAGAGAGAGAGAGAGACAATTGGAGATAGTGAGAGACAGAAAGATGGAGAGAGAGAGAGACAGTTGGAGATAGTGAGAGAGAGAGAGAGATGGAGAGAGAGAGAGAGTGATGGAGAGGGAAAGAGAATCAGAGAGAGAGAGAGAATTAGAGAGAGAGAGAGAGAGAATTAGAGAGAGAGAGAGTGAGTGAGAGAGAATTAGAGAGAGAGAGAGATGGAGAGAGAGAGAGGGGGGATGGAGAGAGAAATGGAGAGAGAGAGATGAGAGAGAGATGGAGAGAGAGATGGAGAGATAGATGGAGAGAAAGATGGAGAGAAAGATGGAGAGGGATAGAGAGATGGGGAGAGTATATAGAGAGAGATGGAGAGAGAGAGAGAGAGATGGAGAGAGAGATAGAGAGAGATATATATATATGGAGAGAAAGAGAGATGAAGAGAGAGAGAGAGAGAGAGAGAGAGATATATATATATATATATATATATATATATATATATATATATATATATATATATGGAGAGAGAGAAAGAGATGGAGAGAGAGGGAGAAAGAGAGGAAAAGAGATGGAGAGAGAGTGAGAGAGAGTAATAGAGTAATGCCTATTTATGAAAGAAATGATGCAACTAACTAATGAGTATTTTGTGAAAATTAGTAAGAGACCAAGCAAAACATTTCCTAGAAATGGTTGAACAGCAAAGGACTAAAGAATTTATATAAGAAATTATGATAATGGATGAACTAAATCTTGAGGGAAAAAAATTAACTAATGCTTAGAAAAATTGTTGCATAATTTATAAGCTATATAGTAATGTTTTAATAATTTCAAGCCTCCCATTGAAGAAAAAGGACATGAAAAGTTTTTTTAGATTAGCTCAAGCAGTGTGATTGTTCCTTAATATACTACTAATATTGAGAACTTAGTAAAATTTGTTTTCTTAAGTATGAATAACAATGAAAAAAATTGACCTTTTTGGAAAATGGCTAAGAATTGAATTCAGATGATGATATTTATCAAGCAATCATATATGAGAAAATTATTGATATAGCTTTAGAACTAGAGAAAGATAAAGTTTTGTAATTATTTAAGAACAAGTGCTAAGACAATCCAAGAAAGTGAAATATGTGAAGATCATGTTAGTGAACTGAAGTGGTTTGGCACCTTGGACTCCAGGGATACCTTGCAAGGTATGTGAAGGAAAGTAATTGTGTACCAAAGAGAATGATTTCTCAAACACCCATAATTTTATAGTTGTGATGAGAGAATTTATATATATTCTAGATTATCATTTTATAGATATTGATTATTTGGATTAATTATCAAAGTTTATTCATTATCTAAGCTTACAATAAGTAAATAGTTTCTAGTGTTTACTTAAGTAAACAATTCAGTGGTTAGCTTACAATAAGTAAACAGTATCAAGTCCATGGGTATACAATTTATGAGTTAATAGCTATAACAGTAATAAAATATGTTAAATCTACTCATCTATATAGGTGGAACATCTCAAACCCATCAAAAAATCATTGACATCAATTCATGTAGGAAATAATGTATGTCAGATGAGCTGGATATCTTATATATTTTAATCCAGTATGAATCATATTGATAGTCAATGCTAGGGTATTTATAAGAGAGCCTATGTAGCATTTAATTAAACATAGTAATTAAAATATAGTCAAATATATACATGTATTTAAATGTCTTGTAAATTAGTATCTGTATACATAAAGCCCATTTTAATTTGAACTAATTGAAAAATGGTCAATAAATGTTTACAAATATTAATTTGACATTAACAGATATTAATGTGACTATACTTTAAAATTACAGATATTAAATACACTTACATTTTTATAAGAGTGTGTGTTTTTCCCTATACATAAAGCCATGTATAAAATATAGTTTACAGATATTAATTTAATTATACTTATTGGGTAGGCACAACATTATGGAATAATAGATATTTTCATAATGCAAATTTATTATACGCGTATTTCATAATGATGACTTACAAATTTCAAATATACATTATTAAAATCCTATCATAAAGTCAATATATCTTTATTTGTGTAAAATATGTATATAATGTTATATGTATAATACTAATTATATCTAAAATACACGACATGTATATTGAATGTATCATATATAAAATTATGATAGATATATATAGATATATATATATATATATTAAATATATGTTGTTATATTTATATATAGTTATGTTTATGTAAACTATTTTTATAGTTATAGATATAATAAAATATACTTATATATTTATGTGTTATATACACACTACCCAACACAAAATACCTGTTTTGTGTTATATACGATTAAGTTTATATAAGCAATCCAAGTATAATTAAATTAACAGAATATGTATTTAAAAAAAGTATACTTAAATTAAGTTTATATAAGCATACCTACTGGCCAACACAACACAAATGCATTAGGTATGTATTACAAAAGTATAATTAAATTAATGTATATGATTAAAGAATAAGAATTTCGAAAAAAAAAATTAACAGAATCAATACGCATTAAGAAAATTGATCAAGAATTAGGATAGAAAATGTACCTAAAATCAATAACAAATTATCGCTTAATTCGAATATGTTTATGTTGTATCGGTGTCGAGAGAAGGATGGAGGACTACGGAGGAGTTGCGTCGCTTATTCTTCGAAAATGTCGAGAGGAAGATGAAGGACTTAATCTCGACAAAATAAACATTAAATAACAAATTTTATATATTTCCAAAATATTTATATTTTTAATTATAAAAACATTAAATAAATAATATATATATATATATATATATATATGTATGTTTGTTTGTATAATACAAAAGACTCATTTATTTTATTTACTATTAAAATTTTTTCAATTAAATTAATGTGCGTGTAGCAAGGTATGAATTAAAAATAAATACCTTACATTTTTTATTATAATATTAATTAAATAATAAATATATAAACAATTTTAAAAAATATATTTTAGCCTTATAATAAAAATATCAAATAGCTACAAAATTAACAAACTTCATATAATAAGACATATATGAAAAGATGATTTGTCTTCTAGCTACTCTCCTAAGAGTTATAAAATATTCTTAATGTTAAAAAAAATATAAAAATTTATATTTTATGGTGATAAATTTTTAAAAATTCATCATATTAATTTTTATGAAGATAATATGTAATAATTTTAAAGGCATAAAATTTCATATTATATGATATCATTTATAATTTTCAAAAATCAAAAAATTACTTAAAGTGAAAAAAAAGTTATTGTAATTATTTTAATAAAGACTGAATGTTAAAAGCTAAAAGAAAAAATATTACTCAATTGTTTAATTCTTATAAAATTTAGTAGGGGCAAATATCTATGTATTTATTTTTAAATATTAATTTATTTTTTTTAACTTTAATGAAAAAATTTATATTTTTTATTATATTTCAAAATTATAAATTTTTTTATTAATTATTCTTTAAAAAAGTTTCCTACAATCATTAAATTTTTTTTATACTAATAATCATATTAATATTTACTAGTTTATTCATCAATTCAAATATTTTATCATAAAATGAATTAATTTACATTTATATTAGTAGAATTTTTAATGTAGGTTAATTTAATTTTTAAAATATCAAAATAAATTATTATACTTATAGAATTAATTATTTAATATTGCTTTAATACAAATTTTTAAGTTTCTTAATTAAAAATTTTAGAAACATTTTTTCTATAATTTTTTAAAAAATTTATACATCATAAAAATTGATATTTTAGCCCTTATTAATATAATTTTTTTTTGTATTTTTATATTTTTTAAATTATTTATTTATAATATTAATTTTTTATGATTTTACGAGGAGAATATAACTCTCAAGGATCACTCATCTATAGACCATTAACATACATTTAATAAACAAAATTAAATATAATATTAAAACTAATAATAAATTAAAAAAATTTAATAATTAAATATTGGCTAGGAAAATTCCGTCGCTATGTTCGGGATTTAATTAGCTATGGAAGTTCAGTCACTAAATCATTCGCTATATTCTAGATTTAAATAGCTAGAGAAGTTTCCTCGCTAAATCTATTGATATATTTCAGATTTTATTAGTTAGAAAAGTTATGTTACTAAAATCCGTCACTATATTTAGGAAGTAATTGGCTAGGGAGGTTCCTCACTAAAATCCATCGATATATTAAGTATGAATTAGCAAGGGAAATTATATCGCTACATGCATGGCTATATTTTCGTGTTGTAATTAGCGAGAGAAATTACGTCGCTAAAATCCGTCGCTATGTTCAGAATGAAATTAACTATGGAATTCCGTAGCTAAAATATGTCGCTATGTTACGGATGTAATTAGCTAGGGAAATCCTGTCGCTAAAACCATTGCAAATTTCAATATTTTATTAGCTAGAGAAATTCCATCGCTAAATTCATCGCTAACTTCTGGATTTTATTAGCTAAGAAAATTCAGTCACTAAATCCGTTGATAATTTCTGGATTTAATTAGCTAGAAAATTTCGTCGGTAAATCAGTGGCAAATTTCTGGATTTTATTAGTTAGAGAAATTTCGTCGCTAAATCTATGCTAATTTCTGGTTTTTATTAGCTAGGGAAATTCCGTTGCTAAATTCCACATTTTATTAGCTAGAGAAATTCCTTCACTAAATTCATCGCTAAATTCCCGGCTTTTCTTGAGCAGAATTTATGAAAATTTTTCGTCGCTAAATCCGTCCCTAATTTCCTCACTTTTCTTGAGCGGAATTTAGGAAAATTTTTAATCGCTAAATCCGTCACTAAATTCCATGCTTTTCTTGAGTGGAATTTACGAAAATTTTCTATCACTAATCCATAGCTAATCCATTGCTAAATCATCTACTATTTTCTGATGTGGAATTTATGAAATTATTTCGTCGCTAATCTATTGCAAAATTTTATTTTAATGAAAAAACATAAATCTCTTGTTATTCCCAAGCTAATCCATCACAATTTAGCTAGGGATTGATCCCTAGCTAAAATTCCCAAGCTAAATAAATATTTTCTTGTAGTAGATATTCAGATAGTTAGACAGATAGAAAGATATAGAGATATACAAATAGAAAGATAGACATATAGATAGAAAGACACATATACAAACATATAGATAGATTGATTGATAGTTAGATAGATTGTTTAATAGATAGATAGATTAAGAGAAAAAAGATAGATAGATATATAGACAAATAGATAGCTAGATAGATAGATATATAGATAAATAGATAGATTGGTAGATAGAGACACAAATAATGTAAACAATAGATAGCCATATAGATAAATATATAGATAGATATATAGATACATAGACAGATTGATAAAAATATTGATAGATAGATTTATAGACAATTTGATAGAAATATTGATAGATAGATTTATAGACGATTTGATAGATATATTGATAGATATATTGTTAGATAAATAAATAGATTGATTTATATATAGATAGATAGAAAGATAAATAGATGGATGAATAGACAAATAGATAGTCATATAGATAAATAAATAAATAGATATATAGACATACATATAGACATATAAAAGATAAATAGATAGACAGATATATAAATAGATATATAGGGAGTAAGATAGGTAGAGAGATAGATAGATATATAGATAGATAGAATGATAGACAGAGAGCCAGATAGATAAATAGATATTTAGATAGATAATTAGATTGAGAGACAGATTAAATGAAAAATTGATATAAAGATTTATATACATATTAATAGAAAGATTAATAGACATATTAATAGATAGATTGAAACAAAGATACAAAGTGAGATAGATAGACATATTGATAAAAATAGATAGATAGAAAACTAGATATATAGAAAGTTTAATAGATAGATAAATAGATAGATCGGTAGATTATTAGGCAGCTATATAGATAAATAGATAGTTTGATAAATTATTAGATATTTAGATAAATTAATAGATAGATAGACAGATAGAATAGATAGATAGATAGATAGATAGATTAAGAGATAGATAGACAGATAGATAGACAGAAAGATAGATATAAAGATTTACAAATTGATAGATTTATTTATAGACATATTGATAAAATGATTGATATACATATTGATAGACATGTTGAATGATATGTTGATAGACAGATAGATAGACAAATAAATAGATAGATTGATAGATAAATTGATAGACAAATAGATATACATATAGATAGACTGATAGATAGACCGATAGATAGACAGATATATAGAAAAATATAAATATAGAGAGAGAGAGAGATAGACAAATAGACATATAGATAGATAGATAGACAGTTAGATTAAAAAATTGATAGAAATATACAATGACAGGTTGATAGATAGATTTCATAGATAGATTTATAGTTTGATTGATATATATATTGATAGACATATTTATAGACAAAAAGATAGATAGATAGATAGATAGATAGATATATATATATATATAAAGATAGATACTCAGATAGGTAGGTAGGTAGCTAAATAGATAGATATATAGATAAATTGTCAGATAGTTAGAAAGATAGAAAGACATAAAGATATGTAGATAGAAAGACAGACAAATAAATAGATAGACAGACATATATACAAATAGATATATAGATAGATAGATTGATTGATTGATAGTTAGATTGATTGATTAATAGATAAATAGATTGAGAGAAATATAGATAGATAGATATATAGATAGATAGATATATAGACAAATAGATAGATAGAAAGATAAATAGATAGATATATATATAGATCGATATGTAGATCAATAGATATATACACAAATAATGTAAAAAATAGATAGACAGATAGATAAATAGATCGATAGATACATAGAGAAATAGACAGATTGATAGAAATATTGATAAATAGATTTATAGACAATTTAATAGATAGATTGATAGATATATTGTTAGATAAAGAAATAGATAGATTGATATATTGATAGATAGATAGTTTGATAGATAAATGGATAGATAGACAAATAGATAGGTAGATAAATATATATATATATATATATATATATATATATATATATATATATATATAGACAAATAGATAGGCAGATAGATAGATATATATATATATATATAAACAAATAGATAGATAGAAAGATAAATAGATAGATAGATATATATATATATATATATATATATATATATCGATAGATAGATCAGTAGATATATACACAAATAAGGTAAAAAATATATAGACAAATAGATAAATTGATCGATAGATACATAGATACATAGACAGATTGATAGAAAGATTGATAGATAGATTTATAGACAATTTAAAAATAGATTGATAGATATATTGTTAGACAAAAAAATTGATAGATTGATATATAGATAGATAGATGGATAGAGAGACAAATAGATAGTCAGATAGATAGATAGATAGATAGATAGATAAATAGATAGCTCGACAGATAGATAGACATATAAAAGATAGATAGATAGACAGATATATATATATATATATATACATATAGACACTTAGATAGATTAAGAGATAGGTAGATAGATAAACAAATATATAAATAGACAGACAGATAGACAGATAGATAATTATTTAGAAAGATAAATAGATATATAGACAGATAGATTTACAGAAAGATAGAAAAATTGATATTTAGATAGATAGACATATAGATACATCGATAGATAGATAAATATATCGATAGATAGATAGACAAACAAATAGTTAGATAGATAGACAGACAAACAGATAGACAGTTAGATTGATTGATTTATTTATTTATTTATTTATTGATACGTATATAGAATGTTATAGATATAGACAAATAGATAGACAGATAGATAAACAAATTGATTGATCGATATTTTGATCAACAGATTGATAAATAGATTAACAGGCAGATTGATAGACATATTGATAGAAACAGTGATAGATAGATAATTAAAAAAACATATAGATAGATAGATAGTTAAATAGATAGATACATAAAGTGATAGATAGATAGAAAGATAAATAGATAGATAGATAGAAAAAAGATGGTTAAATAGACAGATAGATAGATAGATATATACACAGATAGATAAACAGATTCATATACAAATAGATAGATAGATAGGTAGATAGAAAGACAAATAGATAGACAGATATATAGATAGATAGATAGATAAACTAATATATTGATATATAGATAGATATACAGATACATTGACAGATAAATAGAAAGATAGATAGAAAGAAACATAGAAAGATAGATAAATAGATAGTTAGATACATAGACAAATAGATAGATAGATATATAGAAAGATTGATAGATAGATAGATGACAAAAAAATAGATAGATAGATAGCTAGATAAATAGAAAGATATATAGAAATATAAATAGACACGTATTTATACAAATAGATTGATAGATAAAAAGATATATAGATTGAAAAATAGATAGACTAATAAATAGAGAGATAGAGAGAGAGAGAGAGATAATAGATAGATAGATAGATAGATAGATAAACAGATAAATAGCAAGATATATAGACAGATAAATAGAAAGATAGATAGAAAGATAAATTGATAGAAAGATAGACAGATAGACGTACAGAATGTTAGATAGAACGATTGGCATATTGATAGATAGATAGATATTAATAGATAATAGATAGACAAATAGATAAATAGATATATAGATAGAGACACAGATGATTTGAAAGCTAAATAGATAGATATATAGAAAGAAAGATAGACAAATAGATATAAAGGTAGATAGATTGAAAGATATATACATAGATAGATAGGTAGACACACACACACACACACATATATATATATATATATAGACGAATAGATAGCAAATAGATAGATAGATTGATTGATATATAGATTAATAGATGGAATAATAGATAGATTCATAGATAGATTGATAACTAGATTAATAGATAGATTGATAGATAGATATATAGATAGATAGATAAACAAATAGATAGATATTTACTTACATAGAAAGATAGATAAAAGATAGATTGATAGTTAGTTAGATAATTAGATAGACAGATATATAGACAAATAGATAGAAAGATTGATATTCCCATTGATAGACAGATAGATAGATAGAATGTTAGATTGATTGACAGATTGATAGATATATTGATAGACAGATTGTAGACAAATTTATAAATAGATAGATAGATACATAGATAGCTATATAGATATATAAAAAGATTGACACATATATACAACTAAATAGATAGATAGATTGTCAGATAAATAAATAGATAGACAGATTGATAGACATATTGATAGATATATATATATATATTAATAGATAGATAGACATATATAAACACAGATAGATAGAGAGATAGATAGATAGTCAGACAGATATAAATATAGATAGATAGATATAAATATAGATAAATAGATAGACATATAGATAAATAAATAGATAGATAGATAGATAGAGAGATAGACAGACAGATAGAGAGACAGACAGATAGATAGATAGATAGATAGATAGACAGATAGATAGACATATTGATAAAAAGTTAGATAGACAGATGGATAGACAAATAGATATATATATATATATAGTATATATATATAGATAGTTAGATAGATAGATAGATAATATATATATATATATATATATATATATATAGTTACATAAATAGATATATAGATATATAGACATAAAGATATAGAAATAAATTAATATTGTGATAGATTGATAGACAAATAGACTAAAAGATAGATAGATAGATAGATAGATATACAGATAGATAGATAGATACATAGTTAGAAAGATAGATAGATATATAAATAGATGGATAGGCAGATAGATTGAAAGATAGATAGATAGATAGATAAATAAATAAATTTATAAAAAGATAGAAATACAGATAGATAAACATATAGATATATAGATTGATAGACAATTTGATATATAGACAGATAGATAGACAAATAAATAGGTAAATAAATAGTCAGATAGGTTGATATATACATAGATAGATAGATAGAAAGTTAGATAAACAAATAGATAGATAGATAAATAGATAGAAACATAGATAGAGAGAGATAGAAAGATTAACAGAATGATAGATAGATATTAAGATTGATAGATAGACATACAAGTTGATTGATAGAAAGATAGATATTTGGATAGATAGATAGATGATAGACAGACAGACAGATATATAGACAGATAGAAAGTCAGATAGATAAACATATAGATAACAGATTGATAGTTATTTAGATAGATAGATAGATAGATAGATAAACATGTAGATAAATAGTTAAATAGATAGATTGATAGATAGAAAGAAAAAAGAAAGAAAGATATATATATATATATATACAGATAGATAAATAAATATATAGATAGCCAGATAGATAGATAGATCGATAGATTGATAGATATATAGATAGATAGATAGATAGATGATAGATAGACAGATATGTAGATATAAAGACAGATAGAAAGTCAGATAGATAAACATATAAATAGACAGATTGATAGATAATTAGATAGATATATAGATAGACAAATAGATAGACTGATAGATAGATAAAAATTTAGATAGATAGATAAAAATTTTAATAGATAGATAGATGTATAGATAGATAGAGAGATAAATAGAATAGACATATAGATAGATATTTAAATAGATAGAAAGAGAGAGAGAGAGAGAGAGATATATATATATATATATATATATATATATATATATATAGACAGATAGATAAATAGACAAATAGATAGATAGATAAATAGCTAGATATATAGATAGATAGATAGATAAACATATAGATTTAAAGATAGATAGATAGATAGATTGACAGATAGATATAAAGTTAGATAGACAGACATACACACAGATAGATATATAGATATATATATATATATATATAGACAGATAGATATACAAATAGATAGAAAAATAAATATATAAATAGAAAAATGAATAGAGAGAAAGAAAGACATATAGATAGACAAACAGATAGATAGACAAATATATAAATAGATAGATATATAGATATATAGAAAGCTAGCTAGATAGATAGACTAATAGATAAATAATTATATAGATAGATAGTCAGATAGATAGATATATTGATTGATTGATACATAGATAAAAAGATAGATATATATATATATATATATAAATAGACATATAGATAAACATATAGATAAATAGTTGTTAGATAGATAGATAGAATGATAGACAAATAATTAGACATAAAGATAGATAGATAGAGAGATAGATAAACTAATTAATAGATAAATAGATATATAAATAGATAGATAGATAGACTGACAGGTAGATAGAGAGTTTGATAGTTATATTGATACACAAATTAATATACAGATTGATAGACATATTGATAGACATATAGATAGACTAATAGATAGATTGATAAACAAATAGATAGACTAATATATATATATATATATATATACACACACACACACACAGATTAATAGATAGGTAGATAGATAGATAGATTGACAAATAGATAGACACATAGAAACATAGATAAATAAATAGACAAATATAGAGAGAGAGAGAGAGAGAGAGAACTAAATAGATATATAGATAGATAGATAGATGGATGGATTAATAGATAGATATATAAATATATAAATAGATTTATAGATAACAAGATAAATAGATAGATAGATAGATAGTCATCAGATAGAGATATAGATAGATAAATAGATAGACAGATGATAGACATACAGACAGATTGATTGATTGATTGATTGACAAATAAAAAGGAAAATAGATAAATATATAGATAGACAGATTAATAGACAATTAGATAGATATATAAATAGGTAAATAGATAGACAGATAGATAGATAAAAATATATATAGATAGATAGAAAAAAAATAGATATATATATATATAGATAGACAGACAGACAGACAGACAGAGAGAGAAATATATATATATATATAGATTGTCACATAGATAGATAAATTGACAAATATATATATATATATATATATATATATATATATATATATATATCTATATATATATATATATATATATCTATATATATATATATATATATATATAGACATATAGACTAATAGATTGATAAATATATAGATAGATACACTGATAGATTGAAAGATAGATTTACAGATAGATAGAAATTTAGATAGACAGATTGCAAGATAGATATATATAGATAGATAGATAGATAGATAGATAAATATATAGATAGATATATATACAAATAGATAGACAAATAAATATATAAATAGAAAAACAAATAGATAGACAGATAGGCATATAGGCATATAGATAGTAAAATAGATAGACAACTAGAAAGAAAGAAATAAAGAAATAAAGAGATAATTTATATAGAATGATAGAAAGATATCTAGATAAATAGACTAATAGTAGATAAATATATAGATAGATAGTCAGATAGATAGATAAATAGTTATTTAGATAGATAAATAGAAAGATAGATAGATAGGTGATAGATAGATAGATAGAATGATAGACAAATAATTAGACATATAGATAGATAGGTAGATAAATAGATAGATAGATATATAAATAGATAGAAAGATTGATTTATTCATAGATAAATAGAT
Source organism: Sapria himalayana (assembly GCA_029783825.1). Classification (NCBI taxonomy): domain Eukaryota; kingdom Viridiplantae; phylum Streptophyta; class Magnoliopsida; order Malpighiales; family Rafflesiaceae; genus Sapria; species Sapria himalayana. The sequence continues at coordinate 66,701 of JAREIK010009560.1, forward strand.
AGCTTTATTGTTATATTGATACATGAATTAATACACAGATTAATAGATATATAGATAGACTAATAGATAGATAAACAAATAGATTGACTGATATATATATATATATATATATATATATATTGACGGATAGATTGATAGATTGACATATAGATTGATAGATTGACAGATAGATAAATAAATAGATAGACATTTAGATAGACAAAAAGATAGATAAATAGATAAATAAATATACAAATATATAGAGACATAGACAAATAGATAGACAGATAGATAGATTAATAGATAGATATATAGATACGTAGATTGATAGATAGATAGATAGAAAGACAGACAGATAGAAAGATAGATAGATAGAAAGACAGACAGATAGATAGATAGAAAGACAGACATATTAGAAGATAAATAGATAGAAAGACAGACATATAGATAGATAGATAGATCGACATACAGATAGATAGATACATAGATAGTTAAATTGAGAGAGAGAGAGAGATAGAAAGTTAGATAGACTAAAAGATGGACAGATAAATAGACATATTGATATATAGAAAGATACATAGAAAGTTGATAGATAGGTATATAGATAGACAGATAGATAGACAAATAGATAGATTAGATGTCTCAAATGGGTCGTGCCTAGTTGTCTCGGCACATTTTTGGTCCGCCCGATCGTGTTTCCATGTCTGGAAAGGCCCGACATGGTTCCTCTTTTGTGTCCTGCCTAGCCCAACATGATTTCTTAAATTCACGCCTGGCACTGGCCCGCTTCCACGACCACTTTTTTACCGAGCCGGGTCAGGCCCATACGTGCTGGGTTAAAAAATTTTTTTTATAATATTTATGTAATTATAAAATATAAAATTAGATTAGATAATATTTAAAAAATAACAATATTTAAATTATAAATTGAACATTTTTGAATAGTTATAAAGTTTAGTTTTTTATATTATTTGTTTTAATTATGTTTTAACTAGATTAATAGATTTAAATTATAATTTATTAGAATTAAATTTTAGAATTTTTAATGAAATTCTTAAACACAAAAATAAAATAAACATAAAATTTCTTTTACAAAAATTACAAAGCCACAAAGCCAAACCAAATGCCCAATCCAAAGCAAATACAATGTAAATTAAATTAAGTACAAAAAATTAAAATCAAAAAGCAGCATCAAATAAAACTCAAGGCTCATAAGTATATGCATAAATATAACATAAGTGTTGCTGTTAGTGTGTCGCAATTCCGTCAACTATCAGGCATCAAGTGGCAACCTTATTAATCATCAATCAGTGAATCATTATCATCATCAACCTTAACATCAAAATCAATATCATATAGGTCATCATCAGCAACAACTCCTTCGCTTTCACTGTAGTCCTTGTCCCAGCACGATCCTGGATGCTAAATCTCAAATCATTCCAATCCTTCATGCATACTAAACCTCAATAATATCTAGATGTAATCTCGATCTTCTATCCGAAATCATATTCACTACAACAGAAAAAGCAAACTCTGATGCTATGCTCGACACTAGAGGAGTCAGCAGATTCCGTGCCATCTTAGATATCATGGGAAAGGTGGACTCATATGATTTCTACCACTGTAATATATCAAGATTCTTAATATTAAAATGTGATAGGATTGAGCAATAATCGGTATCTAAGAACCGAGAAAGCTAGCTCCTATTCGATGGTCCACCCCGTCATTTCCCCTTTGCTAATTGAATGAAAAAAATCATCATTTCCAAATATGGTATCTATTTCCGTACTTACAGTCTCGCTACTACTACCACTATACCTAGTATCGTAGTATGTGAAAAGGTTAGTCAACTTCTCATGAATGAACCCTTCCGGTGGGTCTTCCAGGTTCAAGCACGAGGAAATGTAAGTCAACATGTTTTCTACCCCTTCCACCTTAACCCTAGGGTCCATGCATGCAACGAGACAATAAATAGATGGAATGGTTGACAAATACTTTAAGTACTTGGTTGCCAACTCTGTAATTAGCTAAGTGTCGGGTCAGCCCAATACTTCCTAAACATGCTACTAATGTTGCATATGTACCTGAGTGCAAGGCAAGTCATGAAAGTATAAACCGATGAACACATGTTCATCATGTCATAAAAAATCTTCAGGAATTTCATAATTGAAATTCCTATAGCATAGTATTGTCAATAAAAAGTTCGTCACTCTTACTATTTATGTAATCAGATATCACGTATTCGTATCCAACACTTAATCCAATATCAGGTACGTATTATTCCAACCATGTCTTACATCCAATTGGAATTTCTTCTTCTTATGATTCGTAGACAAATAGAGACTATCGAACTCGTGTTGTCTACGAGACATGTGAATGTATTTTAGTGAGTTAAGTATAATATTCAAAGCAGGGGAACACACCTTCATATTTGTTTGTAGAGTCAAGTTAATCACGTGATACATCCATCTAACGTTGAAAATCTCTTTTAATTGTGAATCTCTAATATTCCTAACAAACATGTTAATCGCTCTCTATTATTAGATGCGTTATCGAATGTGATACTAAAAATTTTATTTTGAATTTTATATTCTCTAAAGATCTGCATCATATACTCAAAAATGGCCGGGCCATCATGAGGATAAAGAATCTCAGAGAATCCTAATATTTATTTTATTCATCATCCATTTAGAATTTACATGATGGGTTGTGAGTCATGCAAAAGATGAATCATCATGACTAGTCCAGATATCGGACATCACAGACACCACACCACTATATACCATAAATTTATTAATTATTATTTATTTTTCTAACTTATAAAATATTAGTATGTCATTCCTAGATGTGGAACTAGGAATCCTTTGATAAACAGGCTCAAAATATGTTTGCAGATGCTCACTACTCTTGGATCTTCTGAAAATCTGATCGGAAGACCAATCAAGGTGATAAGTTTGGTCATGCATTCCCTACCCAACTCACTACGGTATATGAACGGGGTAAACTTTGAGATTGAACTCGATCCAGCATCAAAAAAAGACTTGCTAAGTTGGGTTTGTCTAAGATCTAATGCACCATATTTTTTGGTGCATATTTCGGCATGCCTCTTAAAGTGCTCAGTCCCTACCACACTCTTACAAGTAAAAATTTTATTACAATATTTGCATAGTGTTGTTTCTTCTTCCTCACCCCTAATATTTTTTGTTTTATTGTATTAAAATGAGTCGAAACTACAAAAGTCCCCCTAGTTTTTTGTTTTTTAGATGTATGGGTTGAGACAACTAAAGAAACAAAAATTTCAACAGCCTCAGAGCTTTGTGTAAAATTTTAATTTTCTAAATTTAAATTATTTTCATTAGTAATAGTCATTTTTTTGCTTTTATAGACAAGATGATAGCTTAAAGAGTAGAGAGAGAGAGAGAGTAAAAAAACTAATTCTTTTTAAATATTAATTATTATTTAAAAATTTTAGTTGAATAATTAAAAAAATAAAAATATCCATAAAGCACAGTAAAGTTAAAGCACTTATACCACATGATGACCAAGAATCCAACTTCCAAAGCCAAGCCCGAGTGCAAGTTGTGAGTCCCAAAAAGCCTTGCGAAAATTCTAAGAGAGAATTTTAGGAGAGAGATATTAGAGAGTAGTGTGAATTAATATTTTTTAAACACATAAAAATTAGAGAGAGGGAGGTTTTTATGGAATATAATTAAGAAATTTTGTTTTAAAAAATATTTTTTTAATATTTTATTTATTTTTTGGGGCTGAATCATGTGGGGCGTGAGATTCAGCCCCATAGCCGTTGGAGGCAAAATCCAAAGACTAAAATTCAAAAAATTTTATTTTTTTTATTTTTTTTAAATTTCGAACCTTTGGGGATTGGGGGCAGGCCAATAGGGTGGGTGGGGAAGGGGGGATGGAAGAGAACCTGAGCCTAGGTAGTTTTCAAAACTATTGGGCTCATCTTCTATGGCAAGGGTGGTTTAGCGGGTCGTGACGAAGTGCTGTGCCAACGGGCACGGAACCATGCTGGGCCAAGCACGACATGAGGCCCTGTTGACCTCGTCACAACACGTGAAGGTTCATGCAGTAAACAAGCAGGGCACAAGAACAGGCACGAAAAATCATTGTGCAGTGCTAGGCGGGGTATGGCAGAAACGTGTCGTGGCTCGTTCTGGGCCGAAACATCATTCTACCTCTAAAATAGATAAATAGATAGATATATAGATAGAAAGATAGACAAATAGATAGATAGATATATATATATATATAGATACACACACACACACACACACACACACACAGATAGATAGATAGATAGATAGATAGATAGATAAACAGACAGACAAACATATAGATAGATAGATTAATAGATAAATAGAAAGATAGACAGATAGTTAGTTAGTTAGATATAGAGAAAGATAGATAGATATATAGACAGATAGATTGAATGATTGATAGATAGACAAAATGATAGACAGATTATTAGACAGATTAATACATAGAAAATAGGTAGATAGATAGAAAGATAGATAGATAGATAAATTGATAGATTGATAGATTGATTGATTGACAAATAGATAAATAGATAGATAGATTGATTGATTGACAAATAGATAAATAGATAGATAGATAAGTAGACAAATAGATAGAGAGATATAAATAAAGATAGATAGAAAAGAGATAGGTAGACAGACAGATAGATAGATAGACAGATAGATAGATTGGTAAATAGGTGGATAGATAGAAACATAGATAGACAAATAGATAGATATATAAATAGAATAATAGATTGATAGATTAATAGACATTTAGATAAACAAATTGATATATAGATAGATAGTTAGTTAGATAGAGAAATAGGTAGAAAGATAGTAGAGAGAGAAAAAAAAGATAGTTAGACATATAAATAGATCAAAAGATTGACAGACATATAATTAGATAGATAGAGAGATAGATTGATTGAATAATAAATATATAGATAGACTAATAGATAGATATATAGACAAACATATAGATGGATAGATAGATAGATAAATAGAAGGTAAAAAGATATATAGATAGTTAGATAGACTAATAGATTGATAGATATTTTGATATGTAGATAATCATATATATATAGACAGTTAGATACAAAAAAAGAAAGAAAGAAAGATAAATAGATAGAGATACAGATAGATAGAGATATAGATAGATAGATAATTGATAGATAGATAGATAGACAGGTAGATAGATAAATAGATAGATAGATAGATAAACATATAGATAGATATTTAGATAGATAGACAAATCTATATACAGATTAATAGACATATAGATAGATAGATAGATATATAGATAGATAGACAAATATATATATATATATATATATATATATATATATATAGAGAAAGATAGAAAGATATAAATAAATAGATAGATATATAGACTGATAATAAGATAGATTGATTTATAGACTATTCAAAAGACTGATTGATAGACAAATTTATAGACAGATTGATAGATGGATAGATAAGCCTATTAGATAGATAGATAGATAGATAGGCCGATAGATATAGATAGCTATATATATAAATGGACAAATAATTAAAGAGATATATTGAAAAATAGATAGATAGAGAGACAAATAGATAGACAAATAGATTTTCATATAGATAGATATATAAATAGATAGAAAGAAAGATAAATAAATATATAGACATATAGATAGAAAAATTGATAAATAGATAGATAGATAAATAGATAGACAGAAAAATAGATAGAAAGATATATAGATAAATAAATAAAAAGATAGATAGACATGTAGATAGATAGATAGATATTTTGACAGATAGATAAATAGATAAAGATAGATAGAAAGATGAATATATAAATAGATAGAAAGAAAGATAGTTAGTTAGATAGATAGATAGAAAGATTTATTGATAAATACATAGATAGATAGATAAATAGACATATAGATAAAGATATAGAAATAAAGATAGATAGAAACTAGATATATAAACTGATATATAGATAGATAGATAGGCAGATAGATAGATAGACAGACAGATAGATAGATTAGTAAATAGGTGGATAGATAGAAACATAGATAACTAATAGATAGACATATAGATAGAAAGATAGAAAGAATAATATATAGATAGATATTTAGAAAGATAGATAGTTAGATAAACAAATATATATATATATATATATATAATATATAGTATATATATATAATATGTAAGTTAGATAGAGAAATAGATAGATAGATAGATAGTTAGACATAAAAATAGATCGATAAAAAGACAGACATATAAAGAGATAGATAGATCGGTAGATTGACTGATATATATATTATATATATATATAGATTAATAGATAAGATAGATAGAGACAGACAGACAAATATATAAATAGATGGTAGTAAGATATATAGATAGTAAGATAGACTGATAGATTGATTGATTGATAGATATATTGATATATAGGATTAGATTGATTGATTGATTTAAAGAGAGATAGACTGATTGATAGAAAAATTGATAGGCAGATTGATAGATATATAGATAGACCTAAAATAGATAAATAGATATATAAATAAATAGACATATAGATAGATAAATTATTGAAAGATAGATAGATAGATAGATAGATTAAAAGATATATATATAGAGAAATAGATAGAAAGAAAGTTAGATAGATATATAAACATATAGATGAGAAATAGATAAATAGATAGATAGATAGATAGATAAGAGATAGATAGAAAAAAAGATTGATAGATATGTAGAAAGATAGATATTTTTACATATAGATAGATAGATAGACAGACACAAAGATGGATATTAAAATAGATAGATAAAGAGAGAGTCAAATAAAGAGTGAGATAACAAGAAAGATAGATAGTTAGATAGATTTATTAATAGTCAGATAGATAGACAAATAGATAGAGAGATAGATAGACAAGTAGATAGACAAATATACATATAGATAGATAGATAAATATATGCAATGATAGACAAATAGATAGACAGAAAGATAGATATACAGATATATAGATAGATAGAGAGACAGATAGATAGATTAATAGTTAGATAGAAAGATAGTCAGATTGAAAGATAGTTAGATATACAGAAAGAATGATAAATATATTGATAAATATATAGATAGAAATGTATAAAAATAGATAGTTAGATATATAGACAAAAATATAGGTAGATTATTAGATAGATTGATACACAAAAAGTTAAGTAGATAGATTGAAAGAAAGAAAGATAGATAGATAGATAGATTAGGAGATTGATTGACAGATAGATAGATTATAAAAAGATAAATAAATCAAAAGATAGATAGATAGATAGATAAATAGACATATAGATAGACAACATGATAACTAATTAGCAAGATATATAGAAAGAAAGAAAGATATATATATAGATAGACAGAAAGATATATAGATTGATATATAAAATTATTGATAAACATATAGATATACATATAGATAGAAAGATAGATAGATAGATTGATTGATTGATAGAAAGATAGACATATATATAGATAGATAGATAGCTAGATCGACTGATAGATAGATATATAGATAGACAGACGGACAGATAGATAGACAGACGGACGGATAAATAAAAATAGACAGACATACAGACAGATAGATATTTAGAATGATTGATTGATAGTTAGATAGATAGATAGAAAGATACATAGTTATATAGACAGATAGATAGACAAATACAAAGTCACATTGATACACACACACACACTCACTCACTCACTCACTCACTCACTCACACACACACACACACACACACACATATATATATATATACACATAGAGACTGATATTTAGATAGATAGATAGATAGATAGACATAGATAGATCAACATATATATAGATATATAGACAAACATTTATATATATAGATAGGCACATTGATAGACACATACATTGACAGATAGATAGACACATCATTATTCATGAAGATATTCAGATAGATATATAGATAGATAGATATATATAAAGTCAAATTTATTGATAGACATATAGATAGTTAGAATGAAAGATGGACACATAGATAGATAGATTATTAGATGGATAGATAGATAAATATAAAGATAGATATACAAATAGATAGATAGATAGACAGATAGATATACATATAGATAGATAGAAATAGATAGATTAATAGATAGAAAGATAGACTATTAAATAGAAAGATAAATAAAAAGCTCTGTATATATATATATATAGAAATAAAGATTGATAAATAAATATAGAGATCAAAGACATATAGATAGAAAGATAGATAGACAGATAGATAAATTGATAGATAGATAGATCAGAAGATAGATAGATTCAAAAATAGATAAACTAATAGATAGATAGATAGACAGACTGACATATAGGTAGATATATACATATATAGACAGATAGAATGAAAGATAGATAGATAGACATATAGATCGATAGAAATAATGATTGATTGATATATAGACATATATATAGTTAGTTAGTTAGATAGGTCGAGATATATATAATACATTATAAATAGATAGATTGACAGATAGAATAATAAACAGATATATAGACAAGCATATATATACATAGATAGATAGATATACATATAGATATATATAAAGAAAGAAAATAGATAGATAGATAGACAGATATATAGATAGATAGAAGATAGATACACATATAAATACATAATAGATAGATAGAGAGACAGATAGATAGATAGATATATAGATTATAGGATAGGCAGGTAGATATATTTATAGATAAAAGTAATATAGATAAACTTATAAATAGAAGATAGATAAACAAATAGATTAGATAGATAGATATGAAATATATAGACAGATAGAAAGATTGATAAAAAGATTTATAGACAGAAAAATTGATAGATAGATCTATAATTATATATAGATAGATAGACAAAATAGTTATTTAATTAGATATGTAGATAGATAGATAGGACAAAGATATTAAAAATTTAAAGACATATTATTAGGATCGATTGATTAAACACATAAATAGATAGATAGATAGACTAATAGATAGACAGATATATAGAATGATAGATAGAAAGATAGATAAAATGATTGATAAATAAATAGATAGAAAGATAGATAGACAAATAGATAGATAGATAGATAGATAGAATATAGATATACAATAGATAGACCCAAATTATAGACAAATAGTAGACAAATAGATAGACAAATAGATAGACAAATAGATTGATATATAGATAAAAAGAAATATAGATAGATAGACAGACTAATAGAAAGATAGCTATAGATTTATTGATTGATATAGTGATAGATTGCTAGATGATTCATATATAGATAGATATACACATAAATAGGTATATAGTATAGGCAAATATATAGAAAGATAGAGAAATAGATAGACAGATAGATAGACAGGCAGGACAAATAGATATAAGATATATATATATAACTGAAGATAGATAAATAGATAGATGACATGTAAAAAGATATTAGAAAGACAGTTTAGATAGCCAGATAGATAAATAGAATGATACATAGCATATAGACACATAGAAAGATAGATAGATAGATAATATATTTATATATAGGACATTTAGATTGTTCGATCGAATAGTAGATCTATAGATCGACATTTAGATCTATACATAGCTCAATAGATAGATAGTTATACAGATAGATAGATAGAAAGATAGTCATATATATATATATATATCTTCTTCTATATATATTTATATAAACATATTAGATAGATAGATAGATAGCTAGATAGATAGCTAGATAGATTGGCACATAGTTAGAAACATACTTGACAGATTAGATAGGCAGATCGATTGACTGAAAGATATAGATAGATATACATAAAGATAAATAAATACATAGACAAATATATCGATATAAAAAATAGATAGATAGACAAATACATACATAGAATATTAGATAGATAGACAACATAAATAGATAGAAAGATAGATAGACCGATATATTGAAAGATAGAAAAAAATAGATAGTCTTATAGATAGAGAGAAAGAAAGATAGATAGATAGATAGAATGATAGATAGATAGACCTAAACTCTATATAGATATATAGACATATAGATTAATAGATATATAGATAGATAATAGGTTGCTAGATAGAATGATAGATAGACATTAGATTGAAAGTTATATAGATTGATACAAAGATAGATAGATTGGTAGATAGATAGACAAATAGGTAGAGATATAGATAAATAAATAGATAGATAGATTAGGGATGCTTGTGCAATAAATGTCCTCATACAGAGGCTTTGAATAGATTGCACTTATGCTATCTTCAAATTAGTTAGGATTTGGACAAGGGTGTAGAGGGATAAAGGGTAGATTCTAGTTTGTAAAAACGGTATTCCTCCGCCAAAAGAGAGGGCTATTAATAAATAACACCTTTTTTAAAAAAATAGATAGATAGATAGATAGACAGTATGATATACTTTTAGATAAGTATATACATATATAGACCAATAGATAGATAGATATATAGACAGACATATAGCTAGATATATAAAAATAAAGAAAGATAGATAGACATAATAATAGATAGATAGATAGATAAAAAAATAAACATATAGATAGACATATAGAAGATAGATATAAAAAAGATAGATAGACATGTAGACTTGTAAAAAGATATATAGATAAACAAATAGATTGTAAAATAGACACATTAATCGATAATAGAATGATAGATGATAGGCAGATAAATAGATTTAAAAATAATTAAATAATTTCATAGACAAATTTATAGATATATTGATAGATTGATAGATTGACAAATATTAGACAAACTGAATGATAGATAGAAAGATAGAAAAATAGAAAGATACATATAATGACAAATAGATTGATAGATTGATAGATAGATTCATAGATAGATTGTTAAACAAATTGATAGATATATTTGTATAAACATTATTGAATAATTTTAGATAGATAGATATACAGATAGATAAAAAGATAGATGAATACATTAATCAATTGGTAGATAGATAGTTAGATAAATATGTAGATAGATAGACAGACAAATAGATGAATAGATAAATAGATAGATATATAGATATATCAACAAATAGATCGACAAATCGATATATTGATAAATTGAAAAATAGAGCGATAATATGATAAACAAATTAATAGACAAATTTATTTATAGATTTAAAGATAGAACAATATACAGATTAATATATAGATTGATAGATTGATTTAAAGACTAATAGATAGACATATTGATACATAAATCATATATATAGATAGATAGGCAGATAGATGACATATAGAAAAATAAATAGAGAGAGAGAGATAGATAGATAGGTAGATTGAAAGATAAATAAATAGATAGATAAAAAGATAGATAGATAGACAAATAGATAGATAAAAAATTGGAAGATAGACATATAGATAGATAGATTGATAGGCAAATTGATATTCAGATTGATAGACATTTTGATTGACAGATTAATATTAAGATTGATAGATAGATATATTCAGAAATTTATAGATGGATAGAAGATAGATAGATATATATAGAAATTTATAGATGGACAGGCAGGTAGATAGATAGATAGATATATTGATAGATTGATGACAGAAAATATACTGACGATTTATTCAAAATTTATAGATAGATGGATAGACAAATAATTAGACATATAGATAAATAGATAGATAGATATTTAGATAATTATAATGATAAACTAATAGATAGATAGATAGGACAGATAGATAGATAGACTAATAGATAGACTAATAGATTGTTATACAGATAGATAGACATATAAATAGATAGATTGATAGAAATATAAATAGATTATTATACAGATTTATAGCTAGATAGAGAGAGAGGATGAGAGATAGGACAAATAAATAATCAGATAATAGATAGCTAGACAGATAGACTAACAAATAGATAGATAGAGAGAGAGAGAGATAGATAGATAGATAGCCAGATAGACCGATAGAAAGGTAGCTTGATGGTGAGATTGATATTTAGATTGATATACAGATAGATAGATGATAGATAGACATATTGATAGATTGATTATAGATAGATAAATAAACATATAGTTAGATAGATAGAGAGAATGATAGATAGATAGATATATAGATAGATACACATATTGATAGTAACATATAGATAGCTAATAAATAGACATGTAGAAAGAAAAATAAATAGAAAAGATAGATATAAAATAGACATATAGATAAACAAAAAGATAAATAGATAGACAAATAGATAGATAGATAGATAGATAGATATTTTGATAGATAGATCATTTGATTGAAAAATAGATAGACATGTAGATCGATAGATAGAAAGATAGATAGATAGATAGAAAGATAGATAGATAGACAGATAGATATACAAATAGATATATAAATAGATAGACAAATAGATAGATAGATCGATTGCCAGATAGATATATAGATAGATAGATTGAAAATAGATTGTCATGTAGATAGATAGATAGATAGAAAGAAATATTGATTGATTGATTGAAAGACAAATAGATAGACAGACATATGTATAAATAAACAGACAAAAAGATCGACAGATAGATAGATATATAGAAACATACATAGTTATATAGACAGATAGATAGACACATAGAATATATTATATATATATAGTTAGTTAGTTAGATCAATAGATAGACAGATAGATAGATAGACAGAAAGACAGATAAATACATTGATAGATATACAAATAGATAGATAGTTAGACATATAAATATATAGCAGATACTATGTTTCCCAAAAATTTTACTTTGTATCAATCAAAAATCATATTTACCAAATGTAGCATACAACTTATGTTCTCTCAAAATTTGTGAGAACAACTTGTAAATGATTTCTTGCTCTCATTTGGATTAAGAATAGATCAAAATGTCATTAACAAAATTATAATAAAATGATCTAAATATGGCTGAAATATTCTATTCATGTGATTCATGAATACTTCTAACATGTTTGATTATCTGAAAGGCATTACTGTAAATGCAAATGCTTATACTTTTTTTTAAATACTATCTTAGGAATGCCAGCCTTGTAACTATAAACTAGTGAGATTTGATATGATGATCTATTTTGGAAAAGACCCGTGCCCTTTTTAATTGGTCATACAAATCATCAATCATTGGTCTTAGATAATGATTTTTTATTGTAACTCAATTCCTTTCTATAGTCAATGCACAGTCAAAGAGTCTTATCCTTCATTGCAAATAGAAATGGAACATCCCAAGCTGAAGTACTGGGTTTAAAGAAATCCTTGTCCAAAAAATTCTTGTATCTAGACCTTAAATTCTTGTAATTTGATAAGTTTCATTCTCTGTGGGTTCATATAAATGGTGATGTACCAGGTTGCAACTCAATACAAAAGTCTACATTTTTGTGTTGGGGTAATCCTGTTAGTTTATTTGGAAAATATCCTCATATTCACAACCTATCTAAGACAGATCCATATTCTGTGTCCCTATTCTTCTAGGGTAAGGCATGCCAACCAACCCATTGATTATCCATGTTATTTATAATCATATTATCTTGAGTACAAATCATGGTTATATCCTTGAAAAATAACACATGCATCATCTAGTGCCTAGGCAATAATTTTTCTATGATCACAATCAAAAATGACTCGATGTATTTTCAACTAGTCTATGTCAAGAATTATATCGAAATCTAACATGTCCATGACCCTAAGGCCTACCATGAGCAGAATCCCTGAGATTTCTAACTCACAATCTTGATATATCTGACTAATTTTCACCTTAGTCCCCAAGGGAGAAGTCACATGCAATGGCTTGTCCAAGTTTTTAACCATTAATCCCAATTCTTTCAAACATGATGTAGACATAAATGAATGTGATGCACTAGAATCAAATAAAACTTTTTTTTATAAATGAAAATATAAAAAAGTACCTTGTATTACATACTGATATATCCTCTCCATCTATGGTGTATTAAATAGACATGATCTTGGGTCCTAAATGTCCCAAGATTACGCCTGATTCTCTTGACCCTAACGAGAGAAATGAGAATAAACTGTCTATATTTTTTTCATTGATGTCTAGGACTGTGATGTCTCATAATCCTAGGATCCTATCTTCAGTAGGCACTCTCATTTTCAATGTTCAGGCTGATGGTAGTAAAAACAAATTCTATATTCAATTTGGCTTGAACACCTAGTCTTGCCTTGGCCTTGATAACTACAATATTGTCTCTGAAATCCTCGTGATATAAAGGTATCTACCACTTACTAGAAAAATGATAACAAACTTTTCTCTTTCCACTAGCACTCCCACTCATCTCACAAATATTTCATGCATCCTCAACCTCTCGCTCGATGAATAAAGTTGTCTTAACCATTGAATTATATCTGGATAAGAAATCTCATAATCTTGCATTGGATGGACAATTTCAATCCATCTTTAAATTTATGAACCTTAACCACATTAGTGTCCCCATAATAATTTCCAAAATATGCCAACTCGGTGAATTTAGCTATGTAGTCAAGCATTGTAATATTTTCTTGTATAAGTTCAAAGAATTCAAGGGCCTTAGCATGTCTAATTGAAGTTGAAAATATTTCTCCATGAATAGTTCTTGAAATTCTTCTCATGTCTTTGACTCTATATTCTTCGAGACCTTGTTCCAATCCCACCAAATTGAGATCACCCTATAGTTGGAAAGCTACTAGCCAGATATTAGTTGCATTGGAAGTGATCTCGATAGCTTCCAAGATTTTTTCAACTTATCGAAACCAATGATCTTTAACCATTGGGTCCCCTCCTTTCATAAATATTAGAGCATGCTATGCTTTGAACCTTTACAGATTACTTGACCTTTCTTTTCCTCCAGCTGCACTAGTCTATGGAACAGTGGCAACTATGACACACACAACCTCTATAAAAGTCTGTTGGTCAAAGATGGGTGATTGATCATCATTTCATGGACGTCCTTGTGTTTCTCATTCTCTACTTTCCATCTACATAAGTCAAATAATAATTTAAAAATCATATTCATGTTCTATATTAATGCTCATGCCAACTAATAATAAACTTTCATTTAAAAATATCTTTTCATTTTCTGAACTACTAAGGTTATGTTTCTTTACCCTAGTGTTCCTTCCTTTTTTTTTCCATTTTCCACAATGCATATAATCAATACAATCTAAAAAAATAACCATGCCACACACCAATGTATAAATAATAAAAAACCACTTTGTGCTATGATCCTTCTATGAAATTTTATACTAGAACTTGACACCAGGTAATACCTGCATATTAATTTTTTTCTGAGTATTAGATATTTATATATCTAACCTTTCCTACCATATTATGAAATTTATACCAATTTTGAGCTATAGGTAATAATATATTTAACCTTTGATACCATGTTGTGACACCTCAATCCATATGGAGTCTAATTCATTCCATCACAAAACAAAAAATTTTATAAAATAATTTTTTTTTCAAATGTAGCTTACATATTTTCTTTTTATTTGCTCAGTGGAATAAAAACATATAATATACAATTAAAGCCACAACCAGCTTCCATCACACATGCGTATCCCGCATTTGGGTATGTCATCTATCTTAGACCTTACCTTAAGGGGTCCCACAATGGAGTGAGCAAATCTCAATAGAGGTAAACTCCTACAAGGCTACTCCCCATCTAAGTACATGTAAAAATATAATTTGTATATATCAATACTCATTCAAGTATAATATTTAATGCAATTATGGATGAAATGTTTATATGCCCATATTGTGAGTCGTACCGACACCCCTCACACATGCCGAAGCTAAGTGTGACATATTATATATATATATATGTAGATAAATAAATAAATAAATATAGATATATATATATATTGGACATACTTCGAAATATATGGAACTTCTTCGAAAAACTATATTAGACATTCTCCTGAAAAAATATTTTTTCATTTGATATTCTATGATATGTATTAGACAGTCTCCAAAGAATATCATATAACTCAGTCTGGACGTTGTCCCACTTCGAGTTCGCATAATAATATTAGACATTCTCGAAAATTACCATGTAACTTAGTTTGGACATAGTCCCAATTTTAGTTTGCATAATTAATATCTATTATATCTTTATATATGTATACCATGCATCCACTCATTTATTTGTGATGTTCCCGCGCATATGAAATGCAAATATATCATTTATGATTAAACCATGTTCCAAGCATATTTATAACTATCCAAATACAATTCATACTGCAATATATTTTACTAAATATAATACAGAAATTTTCACCCATTAACCATTCATAATTAAATTTATAAATAGTTTGAATTTACATATAAATCATGATCATGTATGACCCTTAAATAGAAAGAAATTCTAATAGGAGAAATCCACTACCTTTTGGAATATTTCATAGAAACTTTAGAAATTTGATATCAATTTGAAGCTTGCGGTCGCATAGAGCAACTTTATTCTTGGACTATTCTGTCAGGACTCAGGAATAATCATATATGTAAAAGAAAATTAACTGAATCATTTTATTTCTCTGTGCTGCATTTCACACGACATTCATTTTTCCCGTCTCCTCATATTTCTGATTCCCATATATATTTTTTATAATTATTACTATTTTATTAAAATAATATAAAAAACTGTATTTTTTTTTTTTTGCTTTTTTTCTTGACACAAGTGTTGTGCATGAGGTAGACATGTCACTCGGCAGTGGCCTGGTCTTTTTTTCGTTATCTCTCATTATTATTAGAATAGAAATAAAATTAAAATATAACTAAATTTTACCTTCTTTAAAATTTGATGAAATTTTATCACCATAGCTATATTTCCCAACACCGAATTCAATGGCGAAATCTATTTTTATTCTTAGGGTTCTAAAATTGTTAGATTATTTTTCCATATTATAAGTTATTCATTTTGCCCATTTTCTAGAAAAAACTATTCTTATTGTTATTTATTTATTTTTTGATTCTAGATTCACAAATTGATAGAAAGATGAGATAGATATACATATAGACAAATAGATAGTTATACAAATAGAGTAAATAGATAGCTAATAGATAGATAGATAGATATACAAATAGATTGATAGACATATAGACCTATAGATAGAGAGACATATGGACTTATAAATAGATAGTCAATTAGACTGCTAGATAGATAAATAGATAGATAAATAATAATAGATAGACATTAAAAGATAAATAGACATATAAAATGATTGATAGATAGATATATAGAAATATTGATAGATAGACAATTGACTGATAGACCAATAGATAGATTGACAGATAGATAGATATATAGGTTGATATATAGAATAGATAGATAAAGATTTAGATAAATAATTAGATAGCCTTAAGATAGATAAACTAAAAATAGACAAATAGGTAGTAGATAGATATATAGATACGAAGATAGATAGATAGATAGAAGAGGACAGTATAGATATATAGATAGAGAGACAGACAAAACAGATAGATATAAATATAGACACACAAATAGATTGATAGAAATACAATCAAAAAGATAGACGACAGAAATATGACTACAAGAAAATATTCATTTAGATAGGAAAATATAGCCATGGATCATCCCTAGCTAAATTGTGATGGATTAGCTAGGGATAGCCAGGGATTCTAATTTTTACATTGAAATAAAATTTTGCAATGGATTAACAATGGATTAGCGATGCAATAGCGACTAATTCTGTGCAAGAAAAGCACGAATTTAGTGATGGATTTAGCAACTGATTTAGCAATAGAATTCCCTAGCTAATTACATCCAGAATATAGAGATTGAATTAGCGATAGAATTTCCCTAGCTAATTTCATCCGAAATATTGTGACTAATTTAGCGACGGATTTCCATAGCTAATTTAAAGTAGAAAATAACGACGGATTTAGCGATGAAATGTCCCTAGCTATTAAAATCAGAATATAGCGATGGATTTAGCGACGAAACTTCCCTAGCTAATTACATCTAAAATATAACATTGGATTTAGTGATGGATTTAGAGACAAAATTTTCTTAGCTAATCTTTAATTATTTATTTTTTAAATTTATTATTTATTTTAATATTTTATTTAATTTTGTTTATTAAATGTAAGTTATGGTCTATAGATGAGCGATCCTTGAAAGATACATTCTTCTCATAAAATTATAAAAAGACATTATAATTAAATAATTTAAAAAATTAGAAAAATACAAAAAAAAGTATATTAATAAGGAATAAAATAACTATTTTAATGATTATAAATTTAAAAAAAAAAATTAAACAAAAAATGTTTCTAAAATTTTTAATTAAGAACCTTAACTATTTGTATTAAAGTAATATTAAATAATTAATTCTATAATTATAATATTTTTTAAAGATATTTTAAAAATTAAATGAACTACATTAAAATTTATACTAATATATAGGTAGAATAATTCATTGTATGATTAAATAGAAAATATTTTCAAAAATATTTGAATTGATGAATAAACTAGTAATTATTAATATTATTATAAGTATAAAAAAATATTATGATTATAGAAAACATTTTAAAAAATAATTAAAACAAAATTTAAAAATCTTGAAATATAATAAAAATTTAAAATTTTTCAATAAATTAAAAAGAAAATAAATTAATATTTAAAAATAAATATATAGATGTTTGCCCCTACTAAAATTTATAAGAATTAAACAATTGTGTAATAATTTTACTATTAGCATTTAAAATACAGTCTTTATTAAAATAATAAATATAACTTATTTTAATTATCTTCTCACTTTAAGTAATTTTTAGAATTTTAAAAATTATAAATGATATCAAATAATATGAAATTTTATACCTTTAAAATTATTTTATATTATCTTTATAAAATTTAATATGAATTCTTAAAAATTTATAACCATAAATATATATATTTATATATTTTTTAACATAATGAGTATTTTATAACTTTTAGGAGAGTGTCTAGAAGACAAATCATCTTTTCATGTATGTCTTTTTATATGAAGTTTGTAAATTTTCTAGCTATTTGATTTTTTTTTGTTATAAGGCTAAACATATATTTTTTGAAATTGTTTATATATTTATTGTTTAATTAATTTTATAATAAAAAATTGTAAGGTGTTTGTTTCTCATGTGTACCTTGCTACACACACATGAATTTTTGAAAATATATTGATAATAAATAAAAAAATGAGTCTTTATGTATTTTATATATTTATTGTTTATTTAATGTTTATATAATGAAAAATTTAAATATTTTGGTAATTTAGTCACTTTTTGTCGAGACTCGAGAGACAACTCTAACAAGCGCCTATGTCCTCCATAGTCCACCTCTATCTCTCGACACCGATGCATCAAAACTTAATCAAAGAGTAAGTGAGAATTTCTTATTGATTTGATGTACGTTTTCTACCATAATTCTTCATCGATTATCTTAATGCAAGATTGTGAGTTTTGATTCTATTATTTTTTATTTCAAATTCTTCTTCATTAATCACCATGGTATGCTTGGATTGCTTATATAAATTGATTCGTATACATACTTCATGCATGTGTGATATAATTCATTCTCATTGTGTGAAAGTTGATGGTGCACAGTTGGTATGCTGACTTGATTTCCATGTTTTTGTCCACTCGACAATCTTGTGATTTTCGATGTTAATCACGACATGGGTGTTGGTGTTTGTGGTGAGCAGTGTGTATATAACAAATATTTAATTTTTAAATAATAAATTATGTAAATATGATGATCCCAAGAGTAATAACACATAAATATATAAGTGTATTTTACTATATTTATAACTATAAAAATAGTATACATAAACATAACTATATATAAAAATAACAACATATATTTAATATATATATATATATATATATATATATATATATATATAACTATATATAAATGTATTTAACAATATGTATATGAACATATTACTATATATAAATGTATTTATCTACATCAATATCTATAGATAGCCATATGTCTAAATATATATAATTACATGAAAAACTATATATAACTACATCTACAACATGTATAACTACATGCTTTAGAAACTTAATATCCATTCATATCATTCATCTTATTCACACATGTTTTATTTGGATATTGTAATCTTTATCATTTTCCCATATATTTTAGAAACTTAAATTTAATTTTTTCAACCTTAAATGTATTATTATTGTATTTTTATATGTTTGTATAGATCATTATTATTTAATGTGTTTAGGGTTTGTATTTTTGTTTCACTTAATATCATTTAACTAAAATTGATTTTAAATAAAATGTTCATTTATTAAAATTCATGTTGTAAATTTCAAAATAAATAACAATTTGTTTGTGTAATAAATATTATAAAAAATTTCTAATATATTTATGTGATGTAGTTTCAATTTAAAAAGATAAAACTTTAAAAATAAAATTTATTTACAAAATAAAATTTGACCTCATAATATGAATTATGTTATATTTATTATAAATAAACAATGTTTGAAATGTATCTATTAATTACAAAAAAAAAATCATTGTCATGTATTCAATTTGAAAGAAAAAATTTTAAAATAATTTTTAAAAAAACAAATTCATATATTTATATGGTCATTTATATATTTTGAATAAAATAAAATAAAATAATTACTTGTAGAAAAATTTACTCATATATTTATATGGTAATCTGTTTTGTTTGAACATAATTAAAGAAATAATTGATTTTTAAAAAAATTAAAGGCATGTATTTATATGCACTGCATTATATTTGTTTGAATATTAAAGTTACTAAAAGTTTATTAATAAAAATAAATAATAGGTATAAATTTATCATAGACATTAATATTTTAATAAAAAATCATATAGAAAAACAAAAACAATATTATATATTTATGAACTATATTTTCATTTTTAACATAATTATAAAAACAAATAAAATTTACAAATATATCAACTTCATTTATTTATATGAGTATAATGATAGTTATTTTAATATAAATATTAAAAAAACAACTATTTGAATAAAATAGAAGCTCATATATTTAATACATAATTTAATTTTACACCTGAATATTCTTCACACACAGACACACATGCACACATACACGCATGCATACACACACACTCACGCACGCACGCATACACACACACACACACACACACACACACACACACACACACACACACATTTGTTTTAAATATAAATAATTTACAATATTTTATAAATTGTGTATAATATATAATATTTTATTTTAATTAAATTTTCAAAATCAAAAAATTTTAAATACATTTACACACACACACACACACACAGACACACACAGATATATATAATAGTTTCATGTGTAACTTTAAAAATACATTACGTATATAGGTATATGTGTGTGTTTGTGTGGGTGTACAGTAATATATGCATGCATACAAGTATATACTCACTACTTTAAAAACGTAGATACATGTGTGAATATATAAAAAGTACAAAAATGCGTATGCTGATATATAATGTATAGTAATGTATATGGATGTATAAATGTGTGTGTGTGTGTGAGGTAGTGTATATGCACATATATATTTATGCATATATATATATATATATATGTAAATATCAACATTAATTTTGAGAAGAAAAATACTTGAGCACATAAATATTAACATGTTCTACAAATTCGTGAGAGCATGAGCAAAAAGTGATATTATTGCAAAATACTACTAATCCCCCATCTATATCACTTTCCCTCAAAATTTGATAAGAGTACTACTTGCAATGATAATGTTCATTCAATACTACATACCATGGAGTTACATTTACATTCGGGACACTAATTTGTTCAAAAAAAATCTATCTAATATCTTCTTCAACAACTCTTTTATCTTCTTTTTCTAGCCTTGATAAGCTATTTCAATCTTGATTATATATACATTTCTTATCTAATATCTCTAGTTCAAACTATTGTAATAGTAAAATCCATCAATTCAATCTAGGCATGACATCTTTCTTTTCTATGAGATATTTTATAATAGAATATTTAGCATATTGCATGACTTTGGTTCCCACTAATTATGATATTAACTTGCCAAAAGAAAAGATTGTTGATACAAGTTCTTTCTCTATAGTGGTGTAATTCAATTGGGCATTTGAGAGTGTGTTGTTATAATAGTATATGATAACTATTTATAAATATTTGTATAATTTATATAAAACTCTTCATAATTATATTTAACAATCTTAGTAACTATGTAAACTATTTTTATAACTATATTAATAACTATATATAACAATTTTTTTAACTATATAATATTTTATAACTATATGTGTAATTCTATATAACTATATTTTTAACAAAATATATCATATGTATAATAATAAATAATTATATATAATTGTATTTTACTATATGTATAACTATATAAATGTTTTATATAACTATATCTTTAACTAAAGACATATTTATAACTATATGTGTATAACTATATATAAATATTGTATAACTATGTAATACTCTATATAATTAAATATAACTATATTTGTATCTATGTATACATATATGCATTCATAATTAAATCTATATATTTATTTATAACTTTGTATATATTTAAGTATAACTACTATAACTACTTGTATGAATATATCTATATATAATTTTATGTTTAATTATATATAACTCTATTTTTATTATATATACTATAGGTATAAGAACATATAGAGATTGACCTCCCTCTCTAGTGACCATCTCTTGAGGTTTATTGATTCTGTTTCTTTTTCTCATCAGATCTCTTTACTGTCATATGACAAATGAATTAGGATTTAGTGGAAGAAATGGGGTTGACGTTCACAAAGCTATTAAGCATGCTGTTTTCCAACAAGGAGATGAGGATTTTGATGCAAGGTCTTGATGCTGTCGGTAATACAACCATTCCAGTATTAGTTGAAGCTTTGTGAAATTATCACCACAATTCCTACTATTGACTTCAATGTAGAGACTGTTGAAAACAAAAACATCAATTTCACTATGTGGGAAATTGGGGGACAAGACAACATTCACCCTTTCTGGAGGGATTACTTCCAAAATACCTAAGGTCTCATATTTGTGGTGGACAGTAATCACAGAGATTGTGTTATTGAAGCCAATGATGAGTTGCATAGGATGCTAAACGAGGAAAAGCTTCGCAATGCATTTTTGCTGGTGTTTGCCAATAAGCAAGGTCTTCCCAATGCGATGAATGCAGCTAAAATTACTAACAAGCTAGGAATTTACTATCTTTGCCAATGACATTGGTACATTTAGAGCACCTGTGCTACCTCTGGTGATGGTCTCTATGAGGGTCTTGATTGGCTTTCCAATTACATTGATAGCAAGTCATAAATAATTTTAGCAGGATGAGACAAAATTTGTTGGCATATCTGGATGTGGATCTAATCTTTGCCTACTTTGCCTGAGTTTTGTTGTGTTATGTGGATTACATCATCTATTTCTAGGGGGATTCAAATTATATTTATATTTATATATTGCATGCCTAAAATGCAATACCTCATTTACTTTGCTCTAATCTGTTGTAAGCTGAGCTTGTTTGTTTTCTGTTTTGTCTTTTTGCCATTGGATCGGAAAGGTATAAGAACATATAACTATAAATAATTATCTTTGACTATATGGATAACTATAAAATATTGTACATAACTATATTTAAAAATATAATTACCAACATATATTTAATATAATTTTTTATAGATTAGTATATAAAAATCCATTTTACCATTTATATAACTATTGATAACTATATGTATACATATATAAAATTATAAGAAAAAATATATATACCTACATGTATAAATATAAGTATAATTACATATGTAACTATATGTATAACCACATATAACTAAACTATAAATAATTAGATCTTATTATATGTATAACTATAAAAGCTTTATACATAACTATATTTAAATACATAATTTATAACATATATTAAATACACATTTGTTTATATTAGTATATAATAATGTATTTTACTATATCTAAACCTATACATAACTATATGTATAAATATATAAAATTATATGAAAAAATATATATACCTACATGTATAAATATAAGTACAACCACACGCGTAACTATATGTATAACCACATGTAACTATATTTATAATTACATGTATAACAACATACAACATTATGGTTAACTATATGTGTATACCTATATAACACTTTATATAATTAAATATAATATATTTTTAACTATGTATACATATATGTAAATCTCTATATTTGTTTATAACTTTGTATACATTTATGTATTACTACTTATAATTACTTGGACTATGGATCAATGCAAAACAACATCAGAAATCAGGTATGCTTTGGAATATAGCTATCATGTATTACATTCTTTTTCCTTATAAAACTTATGAATGCTGATAAATTAATCATAAAATTTGAAACTTGTAATTATATCACAATGTTCCTATAATAATGAGAGTAATATAAGCTCTAATTTGTTTAACAATTTACACCCTCAATTCATTTGGTACACTCAGGGAAAGCTACATTAGTTGGTAATGAAATCATGCAATTCTCATGAGTTTGCTACCACTTAAATTGAGGTATTGGAGCTATGGATCAATGCAAAGTAGCCTCACCAATCATGTATGATTTGAATGATAGTCATCACATACTACTTTCTTTTTCCTTATTAAACTAATGAATGCTGAAAAAATGTTCATAAAATTTAAACTTGTATTCATATTAGGTTCGCTATTATGTTTCTTTCATGGCTAATTTATGAACTTTTATAGACTATTATGCATTTCTATTTAATATTGCTTATCATCTAGTTTGTGCTTTATTATTCACTTGAAATCTACATGAAAACATTCATTGAGTATCCAAGTTATTTTACTCGCTGAACTTGATTAAGTATATGCACATGTACACTACAGTGTATATGCACATATATTATATGTGCATATACATATATACAGGCATATATGTATAAGTATTTACCAGTGTATATATGTACATACTTGTATATATACACTACAGTGTAAATGTACATACATGTACATATATACTATAGTGTATATGTATACACATATATATTTACATATACACTACAATGTATATGTACATTTACTGAGTATATATGTACATATAAATACTTGTACATATATACCAGTATATATGTACATGTACATATATATACTAGTTTATACATATATACTACTATATATGTATATGTACATATATATTAGTATATATGTACATATATACTATAGTATATATGTACATATATATTACAATATATATATTTATGACATAAAGTTTGCAAAATCATGGCATAGAGTTTTTAGTGAAGTAGAATTTAGCATGGTTTGCATTAAATCAAAATTTTGCAAGGTTTGTAGTAATCTAAAACTCTTCATCTGTTATATTTACTGCTAAATAATATGTGTAAACCTAATATATAAATATTTGTATAACTTTATAAAATTCTATATAATTAAATATAATTATATTTGTAATTATGTATACATATATGTAAATCAATATATTTGTTTATAACTTTTTATATATTTATGTACAAATACATATAAATACTTGTATGAATATATCTATATATAACTATATGTTTAACTATATATAACTATTTATAACTATATATACTATATGTATAATAACATATAAATATAAATAATTGTATCTTATTATATGTATAACTATAAAAACTTTTTACATTTAGATTAGGGATTAATCAGCTATAAAATATAAAAAAGTAAAATTTATGATTAATTAAAAATTTATTTTAATACTAAGAAAAAAAGTATTTTTGTTTTAATGAAATTATGATTATGAAGTATCTGAAGATGATAACTTATTAATCCAAATAAGTTAGAGGTAAGTGATAGGTTGGTCTGTCAAATATGAGTCTTTATAACCTGTTAAACTACTTAGACATCAATTATTGTTCTACTTTTTTTAGAGGATATGAATAATCTAGATGTAAAGAGTTTGTAAATATTATATAAACTTTTTTTTCATGATATCTAAAATGTCTCGTGATTTGCAGATCTTTACTATTTTTAGTGTATATTAAAGACTATCGTATTTATGATTGTAAATATTATTTTAGATAGGAAAATCAAATTGCAATCAATATTATTGAAAATTTGTTATGATAGAAAGATTAAGATAATACATAGATGAGTCTTCAGGATCAAATTCTTACATTACAACAAAATACATATGATAATGTATATGATAAAATTTAAAGGTGTATAGATCATAACAGTTAGATTGAAAAATGATCTTATAATTTTTATCATTCTATGACTTAATGATCTATAATATTTTTTATGTTTTAGGTTTATTTTGAAAGATTATGTACCATATTTTATTTTATAAGTATTAATATAATTATAAATAAAAGAATTTTTTTTAATGTTATTTAATTTTTTTAATTCATAATTTTAAATTTTCTATATACTAGATATGTATGTATATATTTTGTATTTACATTATGTAGACATGTATATACACAATAATTTCTTTTTATATACGTGTATATATATATATATATTCAATATGAGAGTATATACACATTGTATGTACATTCTATATACATTATCTAGATATGTATTTATTTTGTATATTGTAATACATAATAATTATATTATGTTTATATATAGATACACATAGAAATTAACACATCTATGTTATGTGTAATATATTGATATAATGCTGCCACCATGCTCAGTACATGCCACCTGCACACACTCTCCAGGAGACATGGCCCACAAGAGTCCAGGGTCTAGGGCTTGGGCCCTTCTGAGGTGGACCAGGTGCCATGGCCAGGCCCTAACGAGGACATACCTGGCTCTCCTCGTTCAGACCCAGGCTATTCTGGGTTGGGCACGTGCTGAGCTGGGCAATAACCATTCTCATCATAATTGTTGGCAAAGATTTCATGAGAACTATCAAGAGTATCTTAATTTCTTTTTTCTTTGAAGTTTGAGGTGATGAATATATATAATATTCATTAGATTTATTGCACTATTTTAATTTTTGTATTTATTTTTCACTTGTATCTAGTCTAGGTAGTGTAGTGCTCATATTGATGGCATGCTACAAACACTTTACTTTGTTATTTAAAAAATAACATCAAGTGTCTTGGGGCAGTCTCCAACATGTTAGCTGAAATGATGGTGGTGATGGCGACATTATCACTTTTATTTCCCCCACTTTGATATCATGTTCAATAATATAAATATATGCATTTAGGTACCTCATTCCTAATGAAACCAACCCTGTAAAATAGACCAAGTACAAGGCCACACAAAAGAAGAAAAAATGATGAAAATTTATCTTCGAGAGAATGTTAGATTTATAAGATAGAAAACATGTTGTGATTGAATTAGATCAAGATCATTGAAGATTGTATTATTTTGTATGGCACATGTTTTTTTTTGTTTTGCAAGAAAAAAATACTGTTTGTCTAGGCATGTACAATTTTAATTTTCACCAGGAATCTTTTTTTATTTTCTATTTGACAATTAGTTTTCATAAAGTCTGAAGCCTTTGCAATTTGTTAATGATACTAGGTTTCTACTTACCATGTAGAGTTGGGTGTTCTGGCAGTGCAATACTGGGCCTCATGTGCTAGCTTTTGTGGTGTGTTGATCTTTCTTTTCAGAGTCATGTGGTGCATGACATGCACTACATATGTACATAAACCGAGTATATAAGTATAAATATATTTGGTATATACATACATATATACTGAGTGTATACATAGGTATATACCAAGTATGTACAGAAGTGGGTGCATATAATTTTTTGTAGTCATGTATATATTGTCATACAGACACGCCCATTCACACACACACACACACACACACACACACACACACACGTTTGAATATATAATTGCTCGGAGAAGTCTGGTCATCGTGCATTGCTTGCTGATACAGGTCATAAAAGTCATGGATATTTGACCTTTTCCAAAGCTGTTGCATGAAGATATTTCTTATCCATGCCAGCTAGGTAGATAGTGGTTGGTCTTAAATCTCTTAGTAATTGTGTAGATATGCAATTATCACATGGTACAAAGAGTA
The DNA here is from genome assembly GCA_029783825.1 of Sapria himalayana. Classification (NCBI taxonomy): domain Eukaryota; kingdom Viridiplantae; phylum Streptophyta; class Magnoliopsida; order Malpighiales; family Rafflesiaceae; genus Sapria; species Sapria himalayana. The sequence goes on from JAREIK010009560.1 coordinate 94,833, forward strand.
TGTATGAGGAAATAAGTTTTATTGCTGTAGGTTCTGCAATGATTTGTTATAATTGTACTAGGTTTTAGGATGATGATGATGATGCTCATGTACTTTCGTGTAATTTTATTACATCACAAAAATGTATTCAATCGGAAGGAAAAATGTATCATTACCTAATTTTTACAAGCTGCGAGTGCCAAGAGGAATATCAGGTCCTATTTGGGGAGAAGTAGCTCGCCGCCTCATCAAAAACTCATTCAATCTCAAAATGAGTGGTTGGCAGGGAAGTTCATCAGTCAAACATCATCGCCTACTCCACTTTTATTATCAGCAGCAGCAGCAACGGTATCAGCTAGAGTAGCAGCGGCGGCGGTAGTAGTGGCAGTAGTGGTAGCAGCAACAGCAATGGCGGTGGCGGCAATAGTAGTGGCGGCAGCAACAATGGCAATAATAGTGGTAGCAGTGGAGGTAGCCACGGCAGTAGCGGCAGCGACAGCAATAGTGGTGGTTGTGGAACTGCATCAGTAGGAGCGGCGGCGATAGCGGCCATAGTGTTGGCTGCGGCAACAACAGTGCTAGCAGCATTAGCAGAAGTAGCAGTAGCAGCGGTGGCGACAGCAGCACTGGTAGTAGTAGTAGTAGCAACGACAACAGCAGCAAATGCTGTATATAATTACAAATATACGCACATATATTATTGTAGTATTTGTACATATAATACGACAGTATTCTATGTACATATATATTGAGTATATATGTACTCAGTATATATGTGCATATACACTATAGTATATATGTACATATACACTATAGTATATGTACATATATACTGCAATATTATATATTTATCAAAACATAACTTTTTTATTTGATTTTTTTTTGATTTTATTCGTTGGTTTAAATTTCGTACAAATATGGTACCTCATTGTTCCCCATACGAAGTTTGTATAAGTGAAAGATTTTTACTAGACATGATGCACAGCGACTCAGATAGCTTTGTCATAGTAGAAAGATGGTGATCGGAGGTGCTGAGAAAGATAAAGCAACGACAATGCATGGATAGATTATACTTTATGCACTACTCACAACAAGAAAAAATTAATTTAGCTAGGGATCAATCCCTAACTAAATTGCGACGGAATAGCTAGGGAATAACAAGAGATTTATAATTTTTCTTTGAAAAAAAAAATAGCAACGGATTACTGACGAAAATTTTTTCGTAAATTCCATTCAAGAAAAGCGGAGGATCTAGCGACAAAAGATTTTTGTAAATTCTGCTCAAGAAAAGAGGGGGATTTAGCGACGGATTTAGCGATAGATTTTCCTTGCTAATTAAATCCTTGATTTAGCGAAAAATTTAGCGATAGATTTTCCCTTGCTAATTAAATTCTCGATTTAGCGATAGATTTTCCCTTGCTAATTAAATCCTTGATTTAGCGACGGATTTAGAGATGGATTTTTCCTTGCTAATTAAATCCTCAATTTAGCGATCGATTTAGCGATGAATTTTTATTGCTAATTAATTTCATTATTTAGCGACGGATTTAGTTACGGATTTTCTCTTCTAATTAAATCCTTGATTTAGCGATGGATTTAGCGATCAATTTTTCCTTGCTAATTAAACCCTCGATTTAGTGATGGATTTAGCGATGATTTTCCCTTGCTAATTAAACCCTTGATTTAGTGAAGGATATAGCGACGGATTTTTCCTTGCTAAATAAATCCTTGATTTAGCAATGGATTTAGCGACGGATTTAGCGATTGATTTTCTCATGCTAAATAAATTCTTGATTTAGCGATGGATTTTTCCTTGCTAATTAAATCATTGATTTAGCGACAGATTTATCTACGAAATTTTCTAGCTATTTATTAGCGATGGATTTAGCGACGGAATTTTCCTATCTAATTTAAATCCGTCACTAAATAATTATCTAAAGTTATTTTTTTATTAGTTTTATACAATTAGAATCGATAATTCTTTAAATATTTATTTTATCAAAATATATGCATTTAGATAGGGAATTTTCGCTAGCTATTTGGGTTAGTTTAATTTTCATAGCTAATCATTAATGATATTTTTAAGCATTATTTATTTTAATATTTTATATACTTTTCTATATTAAAGGTATGTCATGGACTATAGATGAGCAATCCTTGAATGACACGATCTTCTCATATAATAATTAAGATATGATTTTATAAAAAAATTAAAAAATATATAAATACGAATAAAAATTTATATTAAATATGTCTAATATAACTATTTTTGATTATAATGTAATTAAAATATTATACTTAATTTTATATGATATATTTATTTATGATATTTAAATATTTTTATTACAAAACATTATATATTTTATTATATAATTATAATATTTATAAAATATTTTAATTAATAAATAAAAATAAATAAAAATTTCAACAAATAAAAAACTAAAATAAACAATTGTTTGATTAAAAAAAATTATAAAAATATATGAATAAATGAATAAACAAGTAAATATTTATAAAAATAAAAGCATAAAATAATATTTTATGATTATAAGAATTTTTAAAAAATAATGCCTAAAAGATTAGAAATTTTTGAATTATAAAAAAAATATTAATTTTTCATAAAATTTTTTAAAAAAGTTGTCATTTTAAGATTAATATATTGATGTTTAATTATATCAAAAAAAAATTCGATGATTTAAAAATTATATTTCAGTGAGGTTATTAAATAAACACTTCAAACATTAAAATTTATAATGATTATAAGATTCAAATTATATGCTTTTATAATTATTTTCATATATATTAATAAAAATAAATCGAATTCTTTATAAATTAATAACCATATAATATATAATATGTGTGTGTGAGAATACTTTATTATTATATAATTTTATTTTATTTATTTATTAAATAATATCATTTATGATTAATAAAAATCTATTTCTATTATTTTATTTAAATTATTTATTTTTTATAATTTTTTTAGTGTTTATTTTGTTTTTATTTATAACAGTATAGTATATATATAAGGTTTATTAGAAAAAAATGCTAAAAAATTTTCCTCTCAAGCAATGAAGGAGAGCCGAAATGCGAGGGAGCAACTAGAAATTTATCTCATCTTCGTTACAGGTAATAATTTCATTGTTCCTTCTCCTTCGAATGATATATACATATCTCCTTCTCTCTCAATTTGATTACCAGTAGTAGTTTTTGTTTTTATAGAATATTCGAGTATTAGTTTTTTTTTATTTTCTCTCAATTTTGCTTATTTTAGCTTCTATTTTCATTTCACCTGCATTATTTTAACTCTACACCATTAATGAAACAAAAAATTTCAGTGTAATCTTTGTTCTTGTATTGTTTAAATATTAGGGTTTATTGATTTCAAAAAATTTCCGTGTAATCTTAGTTCTTTATTTTATGTATTTTAATTTTATGTATTTTAATTTATGTATTTAATTATATATATATATATATATATATATATATATATATATATATATATATATATATATTAATAAAATCATACTTTATACTATTTATTTTATTTAAAAAATTAACTTTATTTGAATATTTTTCTTGTAAAAATGAAATTATTACATATAGAAGATCAAAGCTAGCTTGTAGTGACTTAAAGATCATTTAAAGGAAAATCTAAGAGAATGATATTTGTTAAGCATATATATCTTTTAAATATATATATTATGTATGTATGTATGTATATAAGTATATATATATATATATATATTATATATATATATATATATATATATATATATATATATAATGTATATATATGGTTGTGTATATGTGTATGTTTGTATAAATACATAAATAAATACATACATACATGTGTATGTTTGATATATATATGTGTGTGTGTGTTAGATATATGTGAATATATTTTTATATATAAATATATACATACATATGTATGTTTGTATGTATACTATATATGTAAATAAATGTGGTGCACATATTAATGCACACACACACACACTCGCACACTCAAACACACACACATATATACACATGAGTGTGCGTGTGCGTGTGTGTGTTTGGGATGCCTAGATATAATTAAAACAAAAGGAGTAATTATGAAATGTTTTCAAAAATAAGTTATAGAGAAAATAAAATACTATTGATATTATTATAGAAGTATAAAGACATATTAAAGAAGAATATTAGAAGTCAAAAATGAATAGAAGCACAAATGAGGACTTATAAAGAGAATGATATATATTTACACAAACAAATCATTATGAAAACAAAAGAAGCATACAAGAAAGAAGAGAAGAAGTAAGCTTACGAACAAAAACACAAAAACATTATTCATGAACAGAAACTCAAATCCAATAAATGAAAAAAAAAATAGCAATACCATTTTTTCTTTATTTTATAATACTATTATAATTTTATTGACAATCAATTGACTAAAAAGAAAAATCTAAAAGCTCAAAAAATAGAGGGAGGATTAGGTAATTGGATTTCTTTTAGTATTTGGTATAAATTTAAAATTCTCAACTCCAATAACTGGCATAGCCTTTTGCCTAGGCAAGTTATATAAACTCCAATAACTGAAAGTTATCTTCCTATAGATGCAAATTCTAAAAGTTCGTAACTCCTTTTGAATTTCATGGGACAAGATATATTCAATGCGTAATCCCTTGGGCTTATTGTATAAACTAGGTTTGTGATAATTAACGAATTTATGCAAGTACTTAAAACTTCATTTATATAATGATTTTAATGCTTTATAGTTTTGATTGTACTTTCAACCTCTTCTAAGCTCAAATAATGGTCTAAAACATACCAAAATATCACCATAAAAAACAAACATGTTTTAAACGCTTATAAACTATGGATATTTAGGATTCAAGTGGCTAAGGTAAAAGAACAAGCCAAAAAAATTTAATCACTAAAAACATTGAAGTGAGATAAGAAGATGATGGTAAACCTTAAGTGATCGCAAGTCTCAATGAAGCTTTAAAAAAGTGAACATATAAAAAATTCTTGTAATGGTCTTTGAATTTGATAAATCTAATGCATATGATTATATATATAAATTAATATTTATAAACATATGTTATATATAGCATTATATATATACATATATAGTTAATACACACACACACACACACAATTATATATATATATGCATATGTACAATACATATAACATGTTATATGATATGTATATGATATATATAATAATAATATATATACAATATACTCAACATAGTTATATATAT